>CADCXT010004172.1:0-180000 GCA_902806775.1 Microtus agrestis | reverse complement strand
GCATTTTCCTTCGAGTTGTTGCGCCGTTTAAGTAGATGATCATGTAGTTCTCTGCTACCAACAGCTCTAAAGTGCCAATAACATACCTATAAAAACAAATTAAGTGCATGTCTTAGATGTTACTAGTCAGGACTGAACTAGGCCCTCCAAATAACACATTTCCCCTCTTCCCTCCACAATGAGAGCAAACACCTGTAGCAGCTGATATGACTGTTCAAACAAAGTCACACCAAACCCACAGACTGGATGGCACTGTATGCAGTCAGGGGAAAGGTGGGACCAGGGCACGACACACACTGCTCTTCTCTGTGTATGCTCTGGAACTTTGCAATAGAAAATAAAAACTGCACTAAGGTGAGAAAAAGAGGGACCGTGGAAATGAAAAGAACCTTGTCAGCTCATCACGCTGAATCCCAAGGACAGATCAAATTTAGTCACATAATTTTGAGATGGTCCAGTCAGTTACCTCTTTAAACAACGTGTTTCCAAATAATGAAGTTGGTAGATAATTTATTCTAATTTTAAGAGGCATGTTTTTTTTTCCTATTGAATTGGAAAATACAGTTTCATGTAATGCCAAAGGACTTGGGAACTCAGAAACAGGGTAACTTCTATATTTTGTTACTATTGTCACCTGCTGGGTGGGGTATACTCATGCTAGGCCGGAGATGTCACTGAGATGTATCCCTAGTTCTTTTTGACATTTTGAGGCAAGGTCTCATTAAGTTGCCCAAGTTGGCCCTAACCTCAATTTGTATGTAATTCAGATGGGCCATCGACTTGTGATCCTTCTCCCTGAATAGCTGGGATTACTGTCCTGTACCATCAGTGCTTCTTTCTAAGTTTTACAAAGCTTAGTTCACTAGCATAAACTGAGTCTAATTAGCTCCAAATTCTGTTCAAACATCTTACTAAGACATACTTACTTAAAGAGATTGTCCATCAGATATCTATAGTTAGGCTGACCACTTTCAGGCAGAAAACAGACAGCAAACACAACAATGGCATTCAAACCATCCCCGTAATAGCCTGAGAAGAAAAAAAAGGGTAAAATCTTTAGCACAATTATCATTTTTAATTTGTGTGTGTGAGTGCAGAGCTTCCAGATGAATGCAGACCGTAAAGATGAGCAAGGGACGCATCTAGCAAAGCAAACTCAGCGGGAACAATTTCGTATGGGAAAGAAGAGCCCATCTGGCCAGTGTCGGCACTGGAGGCTGTGCAGCACGTTTCATCCAGAGTGAACTGCAGCCGAAGACGAAGACGCGGAAACTGTTTGCCCCACACCTGGGAGAATTCCTACATGGTACAGCTGGACCAACAGACTGACAACTGCAGTTTCCTAGCTTTCTGGCCCACTTGCCAATCTTTTAAGGGAATGAACTACTTCCGTGCGTCTCATAAACAAGAAAAGTGGGTGCCCCACTCAACATGTGGAATGAGCTGTGCACAAAGTGAACAGAAGGTTGCAGCCAAACCTTGGGGCGGCCTGTGCCCACACTGCAGCATCCTAGTCACATACCAAACTGTAAACAACTCACACCTAGCAGCGCTGCAGCGTATCCAGATTATCTGGGCAATCAAATATCCACTGATAGAGGCTAAACTAGAAACACATGGATGAAGCTCAAGACTATGCTGAGGGCAAGTAGTGCACACCATGTGAGACTAGTCACATGGAAGGCTGACTGTGGGCAGGATGAACAGTAGCTTCTAGAGAGGATGGACTCACTGGAAAGGGATGGATGGAGAGCTTCCTGGACAAAGTGAATGTTCTGTATGTGCACAGGTCATACCTATGTGTGCATCTATGTACATGTTTATATATACTGAGACACATATAAGCTTTTGTTGAAATTTATCTATGTATTAAGATAAAGTGTAAACACAAAGAGTTCAAGAAACTAAGTCTTTTTGAGAAGTAAACATATAGGGTTCAACTACTATACTTTTTAAACTTACAGTAAACATATAAAAATAATTTTAAAAAGTGATTTGTATGGTGCCTATGGAGGCCACAAGAAGGTATTGAGTTCCATGGCACTATAGTTGTAGATTGGCTGTGAGCTATCATGTGGGTGCTGGAAATTGAACTTGGGTTCACTGAAAGAGTAGCCAGTACTCTTATCCATCTCTCCAGTCACTATATAAATATATGTTGAGAAAGGGTTTCTCTGTAGCTTTGGAGCCTGTCCTGGAACTAGCTCTTGTAGACCAGGCTGGCCTTGAACTCACAGAGATGAGACTGCCTCTGCCTGCGAGTGCTGGGATTAAAGGCGTGCGCCACCACCTTTAATTTATAAGTAATTTTTAACTGTCCTTTTATTGTTTTACTTTAAGTCTTTTATATTTCTGGGGCTGGCTCTGCAGTTACAAACACAGGCTGCTCTTCCAGAAGACTCAGGCCTGATTCCCAGCTTTCAAATTGCAGCTCAAAATCATCTCTACCTCCAGTTCCAGGGAATATGATACCCTCTTCTGGCCTTCATGGAGATATGAAACACACAAATGCAGGCAAAATATCCAACCACATAAAAAATGTTAAAACAAGGCCAGATGGTTGTGGTGCATGCCTTTAGTTCCAGCCCTTGGGAAGCAGAGGCAGGTGGATCTTTGTGAGTTTGGTACCCACCTGGTCTACAAAGCAAGTTCCAGGACCACCAAGGGTACACAAAGAAACCCTGTCTTGAAAAACCAAAACCAACCAAACAAAAAAATACCCAGAAAAATCCTTTTATATTCTTAATTTGAGAAATTTTCATTATTCTTTCAAAATAAGCTACTATCTCTAGGCACATTTTCTGACTGCATTTAGAACTAAAGATTCAGAGGATGCTCCCTAACCCTTACCTCCATGGCTAATAACTTTTTTGTAGGGTTCGATCGCCTTCATATCCACCCTGTGGTCCTGTTCTCCAATCCTGAACATGCGCCAACGGCGCCCATCTTCCTTCTCTTCTGTGGCTGTGTATTCAGTAATCGAGCCTTTCCTAATGACTTCAGTAGTTTTGGGTTTGGGAAGATCATCTGTTAAAATAAAAGGCTTTTCAATCACAAATTGTCATTTACATAATAAAAATCAAAACTGTATGTTAACCACTTTACTATCTAGATTATTCCGAGTTTTCTGTTTTCTTTTTGGTGTTCTGATATGCTTGCCAGGCTAGCCTCACCCTCATGGGCTCAGGTGATTCTGCCTCAGTCTCCCAGTATCCGGAGAACAGCTGCACACCACCTGTTAGCACTCATATAACAAGAAAAGATTTGTTCTTACTTAGGGCCAATTTATGGCTTTAAGAGTTTCAAAACTTTCCATTGCCCAGTTCAACAAAGCACAAGTTAGTGCATCATTTACACCAGCTTAGGAAAGCTAGAGCTATCACAATCTTAATACACATGCCTCGCATGCCTTCCCAGAGTCCATTCAGGACAACAGTGTCCATTCGGGTTACTAATATAGCTTACTTCAAGTAACCATCTGACAGCCAATTGTTTTTTAGTACATACATTAATTATAAAGTATTGTAATACAAGATAGAAAGTGGTTAACTACTCAGTGATCATTTTCCATTTGATCAGTTTTATAAAGCAGTCATGTACTTTTCTGAGGAATACATGCAAAAATTTACATAAATTAATACTAGCCAAAGCACCAATGATTACGTACAATTTACATTTGCAGATTGCAGTTTAGTTGATTTAAAATGAAGGAATGATTTTTAAAACTTTAGTATGACAGTCCTTACCAAAAGATGGGGGGAGGGGAAACCTACTGCATGTTAGTTGTTTCCAAGACAAAGCTGTTAACGGAAAATTTCCTTCCAGGCAATGACTACAGCAGCATTAAGGAGAGAAGAGACAAAACACACAGGCAGAGAACTATTTCAGTGTCTGTATAAAAGACTGCTTCTTAGTGGGCTGCTTATTGAACCGTAAAACAGGGAAGAAAAACAAAAGAACAAAAGCTACAGAGTATCATTCTTCATTACCTATAAAGTGTCTACAGCTTAAGTACAATTTTGATGTAAAATTCACTTTAAAGATGAAACAAAAAGATTATCAACATTTGTCTAAATATTATAGTCAACTACCGCCTAATTCTAGAATGCACACAAAGCAAAACACACACCAATGCTTCCGAACACAATCCAATTAATTAGAAGGGCAAAGGCAGGTTGGGGCCGAGCACTCATTGCTTCAAGGGGACAGTTTAACAGGTGCAGCAGCCCTCAGCACCTCTCCTGCCAATCCTTAGACATTTATTATTATTATTATTGTTGTTGTTGTTTGAGATAGGATCTATGTCGTCCTGGCTGACACTGAACACGCTGTGTAGACCAGGGTAACCTAGAACTCGAGAGATTCTTCTGCTTCTGCCTCTGTAGTGCTGAGATTAAACGGATGTGCCACCATGCCCAGCCCTTAAGTGTTTTCAGTATATTCCTTACTTCTCTTTAGAGGACTTTTTTCTTACTAGATTGACTGACAAGAAGATACTGGAATATTAGGCAATACTTTTGAAGCAACTATGAAAAACAAACTTTACAATATTGGGCAAGTAAGAAAAAAACAAAACTAAACTAAACTAAATGAAAGCTACCTGCATAATCTACAGTCTTGAAAACTTCAAGTATTTTCAGAATCTTCTACTTTAGTAACAAACTTAGGAACTGCAGAAAAAATAACATATTTTAAACAAAATCCTTCAATGGATTTTAGCAGGTTTCATGTTTAAGATTTGGACATATCCTACTTTTCCTAAAGAGAACACCAGGTAAACATTATGTAATATAAGCACTCTTTCACAAAGCTCATAGGAAAGCAGTGAATTACCTTCCCACTCAAACTCATCACTGTTCTCTGATGGGGTGTCTAAGCCTTCCAGGTCAACCTCCCCACCTTCGTCCAAATCATCCGACCACACGGAGCCTTCACTAGGATCCAGGGTCAGGCTGATGTCCGGGGCCATTAGTTTCTTACGAACTTTATTTCCATTAACTTCTAATGAGCCTGAAATTGGAAAACAAAAAAGAAGACTGCTCAGTTGCCCCAGTTGAAAGAGAAACATTTTAGTCACTTCGTCCTTGAGAAAAACTTCTAAAAGAAAATTCCAAAGCATTAATTCATAAAACTTGGTTATGATCACTGCTACTGCTTTTTTAAAAAGACATTATCTTCATTCTATTTATTTTTATTTTATGCGTATGGGTGTTTCGCCTGCATGTATGTCTGTATACCACATGTCTGTAGTGCCTGAGGAGGCCAGAAGAGTTCATCAGATCCCCTGAAACTGGAGTTTTGGATGCCTGTGAGCTGCAATATAGCTGCACCTGCTGGGAACTGAACCCAGGCTCTATGTGGAGCAGCAAGTGTTTTTGTTAGCTGCTAGGCCACCTCTCCAGACCCAGTTGATTTTTATTTTAAGATATGTGAATAGTGGGTATCTCTGTGTGAGTACCACTGTGCAGTGCCCGCAGAGTCCAGGAGAGGACACCAGACCCAGGGAACTAGTTATAAACATTGTGAGATGCCTGAGGTGGACTTTGAGAATAGCACTCACTCGTTTTTAAGAATTATTTACTACTGCTTCTTTGTCAAGAGATCAAGAATGTATCAATGTCCTTTTAAACACAGAGGCAGACTTCACTGTTCTTATTAATATAGTCTCTTTTATTCTTTATAAAAATTTCTAAAACCAAAGGCATTTTTTTTTTTTTCAATTTTCGAGACAGGGTTTCTCCGTAGCTTTTGGTTCCTGTCCTGGAACTAGCTCTTGTAGACCAGGCTGGCTTCGAACTCACAGAGATCCACCTGCCTCTGCCTCCCGAGTGCTGGGATTAAAGGCGTGCGCCACCACCGCCCGGCTAAAGGCATATTTTTTATGAAGTTAAAATTCTCAAGGATTTGCCAAAAATTTGCCTTTTGGTTCCCCCTATCAGAATAAAAATTCAGTGTGTCTTGTTTTCCTCTCTACAAAGAAATGTATCCAAAAGTAACACAAACTTCACTGAAAATCTTCAGTTCTTACCAGGTTGGCTGTCTGGACCAGTAACATCTAGTATATCTGCTTCAATACTGTCATCTTCTGGTAAAGGTCTAGAAGACAAAGATACTCTTTAACCCAGAAATTAAAACAATTCTTTTGAAGTTCAAAGATTCATTAAAAATACTGCTCACGTTATAAAGACTAAAGCCAATTCTTAAGCACTACAAATCAGTTTGCATGCGTGTGTAGTATGAGGAGGTCAAAAGATAATCTCAGATGTTCCTCAGCACGTCTGCTGTGTGAGACAGCATCTCTCACTGGCCTGCAACAGGCCAGTGTGCCCTGGGGATCCGGTCCCCATTTCCCCAGTGCTGGGGTTCCAAGTGGACACCACTAGGCCTGGCGCTCCGCTCTGACAGCCCATTCCTCTACCAGCCTGAGACCTTAGCTGAACACAGCTAGAAATCTAAAGTTGACAGGATTAAAACAAGTATGAACGATCAACAGTCATATGTTTTGTTGGAAAATAACTTGCACTTTCTAGAATCTAATGATCATATGTAACCTTTTCAAAGTCCAACATACGTGAGCTGTCATTTCAATAGAGTAATTCTGATGCTTTGTTCCAAATCCACTTAATAAAAAGTATCGCTCACATTGGAAAATCTTCATCCTGCCATTCTTCTTTCAGCTCCACACCTTCCATCCTCAGCCTGGATTCAATGTCAACTTCCAGCTCCTGGCAATCCAGGCAGCCGAGGTCCTGGGAGGGGAAGACGGACAAGAGCCCAGTTTCCACTTTATTTATCCCTCATCTGCTGCAACGGTGCAACAATCCACCCACATCACATCAGCACTCCAGCAGCCACAGAAGCGCTAGTTCAGTGAGACCTGACGCTGGCTCAGATAAACAAATGCCTTCCCTAGCACAGAATCATAACTAAGCTTTCAGTCTTCGGACAGGAGTGATTCTAGAACCTGCACTGGTAACTTCCAGGCACATGCGCACTCACCAGAGCACAGTGCTATGCAGCGTTCACAGCTCCTCCTTTTCATTCCTGAGTCACTTAGAGTCTATCCAGGAGCTTGTCTAGCAAATGACTTGTACTAATTTCTGATGTGCGTCCCACTTGTACCAGGCCTCTCTCACAGAGCATGCTTTCACATACACAACTATGCATTCTAACTTAAGCTTCAAAGTTTTAGTTTTGCAAGAAAGTGTAAGAATTCTCACTTAAGGTGGAACATTGACTCACCTATCTGACAGAATACAACATTTGAAGTGCACTATAAGTCACAAAGAGGAGCTGGAGAGATGGCTCACAACTACCTGAGACTCCAGTTTCGGGGGTATCATATGCTCTCTTCTGACCTCTGATGGTACTGCATGCACATGGCACACAGACATGTAGGCAAACACTCACACATAAAATAAAAAACAAATCTTAAAAAGGAAGCCGGGCGGTGGTGGCGCACGCCTTTAATCCCAGCACTCGGGAGGCAGAGGCAGGCAGATCTCTGGGAGTTCGAGGCCAGCCTGGTCTACAAGAGCTAGTTGCGGGACAGGCACCAAAACTACAGAGAAACCCTGTCTCAGAAAAAAACCAAAAAAAAAAAAAAAAAAAAAGAAGGAAGTCACGACAATCAGTGGTAAAAGCACAGCAGCAGCTCACAGAAGGCTGAAGCAAGAGGACTCACTGAGATTCAGCTCATTTCCATTAGAGCCATCAGCGGAGCGAGTTACTACCGACAGCACTAAACCACAGTTCTGTCTCTCTCTTTCAAACATGTTCATGCCCGTTAGGCTGTCTTCAAACTTGTGACCTTCATGTTCCAACCTCTGAAGTTCTGAGACTAAGGGCATGACCATGTGCCTAGCTTCACATTTTTAAGTCACACAGTGTAAATGGAAGAACAAAAATAAATAAAACAATGAAGTAATAGTCCATATATCACACCCACACCCTCTGCACCACTTGATTTAAAAAAAATTGCAGAGCATAGTAGACGGTGCGTGCCTTTGATTCCAGCACTTGGGAGGCAAAGGAAGGTGGATCTCTGAGTTCGAGGTCAGCCTGGTCTACAGAGTGAGTTCCAGGACAGGTAGGACTGCCATACAGAGAAACCCTTTCTTAAAAAAACCAAACCAAACCAAACTAAACCAAACCAAACCAAACCAAACCAACAAAAAGCTACCTCTCTAAATAAATGATGAGAACCATTCACGTTCATTATCAAATGATATTCTAAAAACAAACTACAAAGAAAGTTAAATCCCTAATGTGTTATGTTTCATATAGCAAATTAAATCCATTCCTCTAATAACTAGAGGTCTCCACCTCCCAGATTACGTACTTACTTATACTTCGGGAGGTCTCAAAGGGCTTACATTTTGTAAATTTATTTATTAGCACAGAAGGAAAAAAAAGGTAAGCTGCCAACCTTGTCACTGAACTACTTGCTGGGTAAATAACCAGAATAGTTCCCTGGTCCTGTCCTACCTTTCTGTAGGGCCTTTTTCAAATAACGAGAAAAAAAAATTTCAGCAACAGCAGCAGAGTCTGACAGTTGCAAGTGATAACTTCTTCATCTTAGCACAACGCTCAGCACATTACAAGCTCAACAGTGAAGGCATGCCATTACTAGGCAAGCCTTTGCTCAACCCCTTAAACTTGTTTTGCTTACTGAACTATATAAATAGGATTCCTGTTAAAAGTTTTCCTTAAAATGTTATGAGAATACTTTGTGAGAACATAAATACACACAATATAAATTACTGCTGGTAAAACTATTCGTTATTTGCTAGAAGAAACATTTCTCTTATGAAAAGGCTCTAAACTGCTTCATCGCTTGAAAGAGAACTTGTTGAAAACTTTTCATGGAGGCTCAGGTTTGCAGTCCCAGTACTCTGGGGCCTACAAGAGGAATACTGCTGAGCTCAAGACTAACCTGGCTACATAGCAAGACTCTGTCTTTTCAACTACTAAAACAAAACTTACACACAGGCTTGTAATCTCAGCTATCGAGACTGCATGTTCAAGGCCAGCCTGAGCCTCTGAGTTAGACTATCTCAAGATAAAACAGGAAGGCAGGGCTGGGCTGTAGCTCAGACACTGCTTGCTCAGCATCTAGGGCCCCTAATTCAATTCTCAGCATCACAATCAAACCCAGAAAGCCCAACTCCTTGCCCCCTTGCAGTCCACTTCCTCGTTTTCCTCCAATGTTCTCACTCATGTGATGTTCATACACCTCTATACATTGCTGTGGGTTCTAAGTTATGGGGACGATTATCTAGGCTAGTTAAACAAAGAGGGGACAGAGAGAAACAGACTAACTCCATCACTCCATCAAGAACTCTGGGGGCAGCACACTAGGTAGATAAAAACACAGTCAAGAATGGAGCCCTGTTCTTGGAAGCACTTTATCACCGAGCAGCTGGAGGAACAGGAAACGACAGGAAAGGAGTTGAAACAAGCACAGCGGCTCTGGAGGGAATCCGGATGCCTGACTCACAGGTTAGCTGCTTATTTCCCAGTTCTGCCCTTAGAACCTTAAATGTCAGAATAGGGACATAGTTTTGATATACTTATGCGTCAAACTAACATACTTCCACAGAATTAGTCTGTCTAGATAGCTCGGCAGCACATCTTTATGCCAATTATCTGTGGCAGTCGTAATGAAATCAACAGCCTTTGACCCCAGTCAGGTTAAAAATCAAAGATGATGGATTCCTGCATACACAACTTAGGATGGGTGGTGTGAATCCAAACAAGATGGAGAGGGGGAAAGCCATATGCAGTTTAGGAAGATGAGCAAGATTAAGTATTAGGATCCTATCTTGATCTACCTAGGCTGTGACTGAGAGTTCTCGAGGTACCTTTACTATCATGTAGTTTAAGCACTGCTGCTAGAAATAGGTGCACACTGAAACCAAACATAGGTGGCAGAAGGCCAGTACTGACCCAGAAGGTTTTGCTTTACAACCTATCTACCCTTGAAGCTCAACAAAAAAAAAATCCACAGAAACATCCTTCAGATTGCTTATCATTGCTACCAAAATATACAACCATATCTTCCTGAAATCATCTTTTTAAAACAGACAAACACACGCACACTGGTGCACACAGGTAGGGTAGGTGGGTTAGAGGTGTGTGCCTTTGACAGGAGAGTAGGACAGTTTTCAGGCGAGGTTCTCTCTGTCCACTTTGTTTTGAGACAGGGTCTCTCATCTATCTTCTTGGATCACACACGCACACAGCTAGTCAGCCATGAGTTTCACAGAGATTCTCCTGCCTTCTCCTCCCATGCTGCCATAAGACTGCTGGGATTATAGATGACTTTTTATGTGGGTTCTAGAAGTCAAACTCAGGGGGGTTCAGGCTTTCCAGGCAAGTGCCTTTACTGGCTGATCCATCTCTGCTGCTCCCATCATGTAGGCTTTTCAAGAATGAAACGGAAATGCTTCCACAAAAATGCGCACTCTTGAGCCGGGCGGTGGTGGCGCACACCTTCAATCCCAGCACTCGGGAGGCAGAGGCAGGCAGATCTCTGTGAGTTCGTGACCAGCCTGGTTTACAAGAGCTAGTTCCAGGACAGGCTCCAAAGCCACAGAGAAACCCTGTCTTGAAAAACAAAAAACAAACAAACAAAAAAATGCGCACTCTCTCAACCAACTAGAATGGTTTGGGAGAAACTAACTTCTCTCAGAATTGTGAAAACATAGCATAGGACAAACACACATCTATAAGAATACATTTACTAAACTATCAGTATGCAGCATGGACTGGAGATGTGTTGACACCCCTGATCTCCAACAGTCTGGTGGTGTTATAAAGTGGCTGTAGTGGAAAGGCAGGACTTTCTGTAATACTCCTGTCTTGCTTCATAGCCTGTAAGCCTGACCAAAGACCTGACTACTGTCAGCCAGAGCCACTCTTGGGTCCAGAGAGACCTCCTTTTTCCCGTCACTCCTAGCAGCATCACGGCAGAACAAACAACCACTGCCCAAAAGGGTATTCCAACTTTACTAGCCATTTTTACACCCATGAGCCACTAATGATTATTTCGTGCTTTAACCAATCAACAAATGTGTGAGATAGAACATGATGTTATTATCCCTTTATCTTAGACGGGAGGCAAAAGATAGATACCACATCCTGATTCCCAGACCTACACCAGAACTGTCTGCAGTATAGTACACTGACTCCAGATGGCTACCAACTCGCCACAGGTCTGTAAGGCCAGACTTGGTTATACTTAGTGTGAACGGTGATGTAGTGCCTAAAAATGAAACTGTGCTGATTTATGGTAACTTAGTTTCTACTCCATGTACACACCCGTATCCCACTTCCTAGTCTAACGGTATCTAGTTATAGCTAGAAAACTGAGAACAGCGTTTAGAAAAAAAAAAGAAAACTCAAAGTTTGAGTACCTTAACTAGATAATTCCAATCCTAACTTTGAAGAAGCATCCATTCATAAATTACAGAATTTCTACAAGTGAAGGCTAGAAGGCGGGCTCAAGTGGCTGAGCATTCTGGCTGCTCTTCAAGACACGATTTCAGTCCCCATCCCCACAATGTCGGCTCACAACAGTACAAAGTACGTTTCATTCAAGGTGGGAATTCAAGAATAAGGAAAAAGATCCTCATTAAAATAAAAGTGAGGCTAAAGAATGAAATACTAAGATAAACAATCGCAGATGGACGGCACTAGAATTATCTTGATAAACACCCTAAGAGCTGTGTCCTCAAAGACTTCCCAGGACAAAGGAAGTTTCAAAGCAATATAATAAAGATCCAAATAAGTGTCTGCCTGAACGTCAGCTGACACAGGAAGAATTCTCCAGTGGTATCGGGTGAGTCTAGCAATCCAAAGCGTCCTGACCGGTATTTAAATGAAGAGGTTAAGTGTCTGAAAACAAGTAGGGACCGGGCATTGACATGCACACCCTATCCTGGGATAGCAGCCTCTGGACGGAGCAAGAGAGCCTGATGACTTATAGGATGCAGTTTGTGTACGCCGTCTGCGTCCATCCCCCGAGGCTATGGGGTGTACTACACGCCCAAGTTTCTTTGTTCGGCTCCGGACTGACGCCGGAGAGGAACACGGAACAAACGTGGCTAGGGGAAGCCAGGAACCGGGAGGTTCCGCCCCAGGCACTCGGCCACAGACGGAAAAGGAAGGGGGCGCGAGGCTGGCACCAGCACCCGGGGCGGGGCGGGGTCCGGCTGCGTGAGGACCCGGAACGCGAACACGCCAGTCCCCGGCCGCCGCTCCCGCCTGGCCTCCGGTCCTCCCGCTGCCCTCCGGCTGCGCCCCAGCCCGACCCGCCACCCCGGCCGCGCTCACCCCGGAGGAAGCCGCGGCCCCCTCGTCCTCTTTGCCCCTCCAGGCCGGCGACGTGGGGCTGACGGCCAGGTCGCAGAAAGCGGCGGCGGGCAGAGCCCGCTGCCCTCGGTCGGCGGTGGAGACGGGGCCCAGGGCTTCCCGGCGGGTCGCAGCTGCAGTCCCCGCGGCAGCAGCTGACCCGGATTCAGTGCGCACACCCCGGCGGAAGTGACCACCTCCGGACCGGCGCTGGGCGAGGCTGAGGGAGGAAGCGGAGACGGAGCGTCATCCCCAAATCCCCAGTGTCCCACCTCTCTGCGCACGCGCGATTGTCCGGGTCGGCTGTCTTCAGCCGGCGAGTTTCTGGCTTCTTGAGGAGGAAGGAGGTCCTGTAAGGCTCTCGCTCTCTCTCCCTTTCTGTTTCTATAGAGACATCACTTTGCTGCCCGGAAGGGCCAGTACTTTCTTTCTGTTTGCCTTTACGTTGACCACATTACTACGTGAATGCAAAAAGGGTGAAAAATAGCCGATGGCTTAGTGGGGTCGCCAGGTCCTTAGAAGAATCAACTTTGATAGAATTCGCCAATGTGAAGACCTTTTCTCTCCAGCAGTGCTTCTGGGAGTAATTCAGGCTCTCCCGTGTCCCGGGTTGGCCTTGAACTCTCCCTGGGTAGTTGAAATAACCTTGAATTCTCTGACCCCCACCTCTTACAGAGTTCTAGGAGTACCAACGTGATTGTTACCACACCTTTTAAGTGGTAGCAGAGACCGAAGGAGAGGCTTGCTGCCTACTAGGTAAGCTCTCTGCTGAGATCTCATTCCCTCACCCTTTAAAACATGCTTTTCCCAATTATTTGTGGGTCGTATCTTGATGAAATAAATAAATGAAAAAAAATGACGTCTTACCTTAAATACTTTATCATCTGAGTTAAGAGCCCTAAAAATCGGCTGTTGTAAAAACATTTCGAAGGATCTCAATTTCTGTGCGGACCAGTAAATGCTTTTCTGAAGAGCTTCAGTCTACGAAGTGTACTTTAAAGAAGCATCAAGGGGCATATTTTGAAGGACATAGCCATCCTTCTTAGAAGTTGCACATGCTTAACCTGTAAACAGTCTAGCAGTTAACTGGGCTAACTATGGGGATGGTAAGTCAAAAGAATTTTAAATTGACCCCAACCGCAGCGCTTTGCAGCCACAGTCCACATTTGCTCTCTGTTGGCAGAGCTGAGCGTTCTGTGGCTTACCTATAAAATGGGGGAATAATGCCTACCTCACAGGGCTTTAAGAGCAAACAGTATATGTTTATGAATCGAGCGCTTGGAATATTGTGATCACATGTTGGGCATCGTTATGTCCCCTAGCAATCTCTTTAATTACTGGAAGCAAAACATGATAAACCAACAAAGTTTTAGGAAACCACTTGGGCCAGAAAAGGCATTTCCTCTTCAGTTCCAGGGTGTTTTTTATTCTTTTTTCTTTTCTTTTAAAGAAAACAAACTGTCTTTTTTTTTTAATTTTCATATCCCCCATCCCACCTGCCATCCACACCTCAGAGAGGGCAAGGCACATTGCTTTGAGGCAGAACCAAGGCCCTCCCCACTATATCCAGGCTGAGCAAGGCATCTATCCAAAGAGAATAGTTTCCCAAAAAGACACTACAAGCAGTAGGGACAAATCCTGGTGCCACTGCCATGGCCCCACAGTCTGTCCCAGCCATACAACTGTCACCCACATTCAGAGGGACTAGTTTGAACCTATGCTGTTCTGTTCCTGTTCAACTGGAGTTGGTGAACTCCCCTTATTAGCTCAGGTAAACCCAGGTATCCCCATCATGGTCTTGACCTCTTTGCTCATATTCTCATTCCTCCCACTCTTCAACTGGACTTTGGGAGCTCAGCCCAGTGCTCTGCTGTGGGTCTCTGCCTCAGCTTCAATCAGCCATTGGATGAAGGTTCTAATGGTGACATTTAAGATATTCATCAATCTGACTACAGGGCAAGGCAACAATAAATAAATAAATGGGACCTTTTGAAACTGAGAAGCTTCTATAAAGCAAAGGATACAGTCAGTAAGACAAAAAGGTAGCCTACTGAATAGGAAAAGATCTTCACCAACCCCACATCAGACAGAGGGCTGATCTCCAAAATATATAAAGAACTCAAGAAATTAGACATCAAAATTCCATATAATCCAATTAAAAATGGGGTACAGAACTAAACAGAGAATTATCAACAGATGCATCTCGAATGTCCGAAAGACACTTTAGGAAATGTTTAACATTCTTAGCCATCAGGGAAATACAAATCAAAACAACTCTGAGATACCATCTTGCACCAGCCAGAATGGCTAAGATCAAAAACACCAATGATAGCTTATGCTGGAGAGGATGTGGAGTAAGGGAAACACTTCTCCATTGCTGGTGGAACTGCAAACTTGTACAACCACTCTGGAAATCAGTACGGCAGTTTCTCAGAAAATTGGGAATTAACCTACCTCAGGTCCCAGCAATACCTCTCTTGGACATATACCCAAAAGATGCTCAATCATACTACAAAGGCATTTGTTCAACTATGTTCATAGTAGCATTATTTGTAATATCCAGAAGCTGGAAACAACCTAGATGCCCCTCAATTGAAGAATGGATTTTAAAAAATGTGGTACATTTACATATTGGAGTACTACTCACAGGAAAAAAAAAGACATTTTGAAATTGCGTGCAAATGATTGTAATTAAAAAAAATCATCCTGAGTGAGCTATCCCAGACCCAGAACATGGTATGTATTCACTCAAAAGTGGGTACTAGCAGTAAGGCAAAGATATTGAACCTATAGTTCATGATCCTAGAGAAGCTAAGTAACAAGGTGAACCCTAAGAAAAACATATATAGATCTACCTGGAAAAGGGAAATAGACAAAATTGTCTGACAAAATTGGGAGCATGGGGGTGGGAGGAGAAGGGAGGGTGAAGGGGAAAGAGGAGGGGCAATAGAGAGGGGGAGGAGAACTTGAGGGAACAGGATGGTCGGGATGGAGGGAAGACAGAGATGGGAGCAAGAAAGGAGATATTTTGATCGAGGGAGCCATTATGGGGCTGGCAAGAGACCTGGCACTGGAAAGATCCCCGGGAGTCCACAAGGATGACCCCAGCTAAGACTCAAGCAATAGAGGAGAGGGGGCCTGAACAGTTATAGGTGTTTCATAGTTCCTGTTTTTATTTCAGGTCTGCAGTGTGCAGAAATCCCCACAGGGTGGCAGAAAATCGCTTGCAATCATGTAAAGGAGTGAGGTTATTGTGGTCTTGAGTTTCTTTCTGGTAGTAAGTTTGTCATGAAATAAACTTGATCCATGTTTGGTTCTAAGTAGACTATGCTGATATATTTTCCTTTTATCTCCATTTCATGAACTATTTATACTTATTGTTTAAACATTAGAAACTATAGATAAATCAAAAGGATAATCATTATGAGTAGTTATATTTATAGATCCTCAAGATTTGGATATACATATATTAATTTCATGTCCTTTCAAACATCAGATAATGTTAATTTATAGTGTATTTTATTTAAAGATTTCTAAATTTATTTTTAGTTTTCTTAAAAAAAAATTACAGTGCTTGGAAATGAACCCAGAGCCTCATGCAAGCTCTCTACCACTGAGCCACAATCCCAGGTCTCAGCATTCTACCACTGAGCCACGATCCCAGCTGTTAGCACTCTACCACTAAACTACCATTCCAGCTCTCAGAACTCTACCACTGAGCCACGATCCCAGCTCTCAAAACTCAACCCTATCAACTGCTCAGAGACCATTTGCAATTATACAAAACAGCAATCTTGAAATTTAACTATCATTTTACTTTCAGGATCCAATAAAAAGAACATTGCCCCGTGACAGCTGGAAGCAATTCTAGAAGACAACATCCCCTCTCCAAACAAAGGTTGTCTTCACGGTTAGGAACACCATTTAGGGGTTGGGGCTTGGGTGGAAATTATG
Source organism: Microtus agrestis (assembly GCA_902806775.1). Taxonomy (NCBI): domain Eukaryota; kingdom Metazoa; phylum Chordata; class Mammalia; order Rodentia; family Cricetidae; genus Microtus; species Microtus agrestis. Next base: position 163,692 of record CADCXT010004172.1, on the reverse strand, counting down.
TAGGCCCAGAAATCTCAAAAAAAAAAAAAAGAAGGAAAATTGAATGGGATAATAGGTAAATTAGTGTGAACTTACAGTAATAATAATTATAGTGAGTAATAGAATAAATAACTTGTGAGTTATTATTTATGGACAATTTACAATGGTATAGATTTTTGTATGTTGATACGTTTCTACCTCTGTTTAAGGTATTTTGTATATTGATAAAATTTTAGGATATATTTATTATATTGCATTATATATTTCTACCTCTGACCAAGATATTTATACATTGGTTACATTTTGAATTCATTGTCCTCCTTTCCTGCACAGTTGTTTAAAGATTGTTTAATATTCTGATATAAAGTCTTAATCTTTAAGCTATATAAGTATTACGTATTATAGGTCAATAGTCATTCATGTTTGTTATACTTTTAGTCAGACTAATTAGGTTCTTTAGATATGTACAGATTGTATTTTGCATAGATAGGTAACCTTCAGCCACTTCAAAGATCTATAGAACATGGCATTTAAATAATTTAGGATTCTGTTGATGTGAGACACGATTGCTCCTAGCAGCACTGATCTATTCCCAAGAGAGTGTTGAGCACCAAAGAGACTCTACTTGGAGTTTGTTTTCTTTTTGGCACAACTAGCCATTTGGCAAGGATCTGCTCATGCCTTGACCACTGACAAAGTGCACGATGTCCAGACTGGACAAGCAGGATACAAGAAAAAAGACTGCAAACCTTGCCAAGACAGGGTAAGACAGTTCTGAAAATTTTCCTGCTTCTGAAAATAGTCTGTCAGTTATTCTAGGCCTTAGCCAAAGTTGGTTGTTTCAACATTGCAAATGAGACTTTGGGTGATTGCTCAGGCAGCCAATTGTTTCTGTCATCTACTGCACATTTTGGAAGCTGCTTGATTGCACTTCCTTCCTACTCAAGTAATATTATCTCCCTTCTCAGGCCTTTGATGGGGTTGAAGATTAGATAGTCATAGTTACTGTCCTCTTATGATAGAGCCAAGCCTTTCCAATACAAGGCTTAGACTCCTTAGGATAGAATGTTTATTAAAAACATTAAGATATGTTCCTTGCTCTAATATTGTTCATGCTGGTTGTAATTCTAACTTTATACTTGATATCTGTTCCAAGTATACATTTTTATTTTGTATTGGGTTTGGAACTCTTATTTAAACAAAAGGGGGAGGTTCTGTGGGAGCTCCTTCAGCCAATAGCCTTTAAGATACCAGCCCACTTGGTCTCATACTAGAAATGCAGCTGTAAAGTTTGCACTCACTCTCTTGCTTTCGGCTCTTGCTTCCAGCTGCTAGATTTGGTTGCTGTTCCTTGTTAGTACAGAAGACCAAAATCTGTGAGTCTACCCCTAAATAAATAATCCATTATTATACATAATTCTGAACTATTATGGGATTATTTTGTCACTTCTGTCATCAGACATCCCCATATTTAGAGCTAGACTGTAGCTGTGTCCAGAAGAAGCTAGGCTTGTTAGTGTATTCTAGCACACTGAATTTTAAGAATCGGATTTACTCCAGAATGGGTAGGTTGTGACCTGAGGTTATACAAGTGTGAGAGAGTTCAGATTTGGACATGGCCATGTTTGTTGATTATGGGAAAGGTATGATCTTCATCATTCAGTGAGGAGAGGTTAACACTAGGTTAGATTACCTAGCACAACCAATAATGGGGCTAATCAGAATCTATATTTACATTTTGGGTAAGATGTTTCTTTGAGTCTAAAAGAATAGGACCAGGAAGATGGTGCCATGGGTAAAGTACTTTCTGTGCGAAGGTGGAGAACCCAGTATGGATCACCAGCTCCCAAGTGAAATGCCAGGTGTGGTGGTATACACCTGTAACCTCAGAGCTGGGGGACAAACACAGGCAGGTTCTGGGGCTCATTGACTCCACAAATGGTAAGTAGGAGGGACTGTGCCTCCGAAAATGAGATGGAGGGCAACTGAAGACATCCTAATGTCTCCTCTGGCCTGCACATGTGCTCACATGGGTGAGTGCATGGATGTCAGTGCACATGCTGGCACACACACAAATGCACATACACACATGGGGGGATATAAATGAAGAAGTGGCACTTGCAAGTTTAAAACTATCTTCATTTTATAACACAAATTCCTAAAATGAGTGTGGTGGTGCAGGTCTTTAATCCTAGCATTCAGGAAGCAGAGGCAGATGAGTTCAAGGGCAGCCTGGCCTAAGTTCCAGGACAGCCAGGGAAGGTAGACAGACCTTGTCTCAAAACAAGTAAACAAACAAATGCCAAGGTTTGGTAAAATCACAGCAACCTGCTATCATAGCTGCCACTTGGGCAGAGATGTGTTTACAGGGAATTTTATTTACTCTGATCCTTCACTTTGAACGAGTACCCAAGACCCCCTGTCCTGAACAGGGAACACTGCAAAAAAAGGGGGGAGGAGTGGGAATCACTCCACCTAATAAATAACACGTTTGCAAAAGCATGAAGACACCAGCTCAGGATTAAAATCAGGATCAGCCCTAAAGACGGAGGTGGACTGTGCTCTTCTTAAAGGCATGAAGACCAGGACCATTCAAAAAAAAAAAAAAGTAAGTTAAAAAAAAAAACTGGAGAAGGCATGGAGTTTGATTGACTGCTCGTAGGATAGTGGTGATGTTAGCTGTGGTGGGGCTTTCTCAGCGTTGGGTCTACTAAGCATGAGGATTAACTAAAGTTGACTGTTCAGGGCTTGCTTATGGAACCCTCACCCATATCAGCACAAACTTGCAATGCTGCCATCCAGCAGAGGGTTAGTCAGCTGTTTATCTTCTTGAGAGTGTAGTCTACCTCTGTTTGGGGTAAGCAAGTCCATTGCAAGACACACAAGCAGCTGTCACAATCATTGGAATTTTTTAATTTTGTCATATTTAGCCAAATAAAGTGTTAACACGACTGTAGATAAAAGGGTGGACATCAGGTAAGGGGGGACATTCTCATTCAAACCACCACGCATCCTGAGAATGGTTTATTCACCTGAGAGAATCTAAGGGGTTATTTGTGTTGTAAAGCACAATGGGAGCCAGGCATGATGGTGAAGGCCTGTAACTTCAGTGCTTGGGAAACCCGAGGCAGGAGGGCTGTAAATTCAAAGCTACTATGAACTATATAATGAGTTCCAGACCAGCCTGGTTCTATAGTGAGACTCTCAAAGAAAAAAATTCAAAACAAACAAAAACAAGGAAATGGGGTCTTACTAACAATTTTCTGTGGGCACATGCGTGCACATGTGCATACAAGCACATAGAAGCCAGAGGACAGCCTTGTGTGTCTTTCTCCGGATCTGCCTACATTGTCGTCATCACCGTTGTGATTGTGAGACAGGGCCCCTCATGAACCTAAAAGTGCAAGCAGGCTAGGTTGAAGGGCCAACGAGCCCTACAGACTCCCTTGTCTTTACCTGCTCGGTTCTGGGATTGAGAATGTCACCACGCCCAGCTTTTTAAGAAGCAAAATAAAACAAACAAAAATACCCATGGATTCTGGGGTTTGACCTCAGGTCCTCATGTTTTCAACGCAAACACCGGACAAGCTGAAGTGTCTCCCCAGTACATAACAAATCTTTTTTTTTTTTTTTAAAAAAAACTTTCCTTACAGCTCAGGAGGAAACACAAATATTATCACATTCTTCTTTTACATAGTTCTCTTATGATGAAGATAAACACTTTCTTCCAGTGCAGTTTCTAAAGTATGACATACTTGTTTGGAAAAAGGAAGAAAGAATTTTCTAGTGCAGACAGACAGACAGACAGAGACACATGTACAATGTACATACACACACGGAATGGGAAGAGATAGAGTGACAAGCTTCATATGAATGCTTAGAACATCTTTGATTTCTAAAATTCTAGACTTATATTGAATAGAGCCCTTGCCCCTTAGGGGGTCATCCATCCATATGTGGGACTATACATATGCTTTATATTTTATGCGGCTTGTGTTTAGTTTGGGGCATAAGAGAGTATGGAGGGGAGGGTTAAACCAGTAGGATGACTAATGTCTGAAATTACATTGTTAGTCTTTCCTTAATTAGTTTATGACACTGATCCATGTTAAAATGCATTCTATTTTATAGAAGAATTTTTCTGCACAAGCTTATGCTAAAGTAGAAGGTCTTGGCATGAGAGGAGGCATTTTAGACCTTATTTTGTTATCCTGCCTGAGACACTGGGCAAGTTATGCAATTCCCTCTGACCTTTCATCTCCTTATAATTTAATAGGTCCTAAAGATTTGAAGTTGCACTTTATTGAAGGTATGCTAATAATATGTGATTTTTAGGAATTCACAAAATGCTATATAGACGTTCAAGCATAAACGTCTGAAAAAAATCATATCTTGTCTGTTTTTTAATCTTTAAAAAGCAAGGCATAAGCAACCAAATAGTCCAAATTAATATACAATCCCATGTCTCATAAAGAGAAAGGTGCCTTAATCTGAATAAGTCGTATTTGAGGTTTGAAGGTTTGCACAATGTACTTGGCCAAGCCATGGACAGAGTGAGCGAACGCCCTTTGAAATTCCAATCTTACCATGGATGTTACAGATTTCTCCCCATTCCTTGCTCTATATCCATCCCCTTAGACCAGAGAGCAAGTGGCAGCCAATGAAGAGCCAGATATTCTCAGGAGTCCCAAGGGGTCTTAGTCCTTGAACCAATCATTTATGTTTAAGGACCGTTGGAAAATGGGGAGACCCAAGTTTGATTGAGAAGACCATTTCTTATGGTTTCACCCCAGTGCTGACACGACTTAAAATACACTTTTTGCACTTTAATAATTTTTGCTTAGTTTGATTATTAAAACCATTCTGTAGCGAATGGACTTCTATGAGCTGTGCTGTGGGTTTTTAAAGTACCACTTAAAATGTCTATGTTTTTTAGGTTCTTCTACCGAGTTATAGTTCCAAAGGTATCTCAGGGGTCTCCCAAATAAGGGATTTTTTGATTAAATTAATAAATCAATCTAAAATTATGCTTCTTGTTTCAATTTATTTTAGAAAACAAAAGATCACAGACTGTGATCCTGATTGCCTGCCTTCTCCCACGCATTCAAAGATGGGTTTGGTGTTTAATTTTTGAGCTACGAAAGAATAATTCATTTTTATCTTCATTTAATTTTAATAGTCAAGGAGTAGCCTATAGAGATGGAATAAATTTAATCCTTCTGCAATTAGTGTCAAATTAATTCACTCTGGACTCGAATAGCTGAAGACATACAGACCCTCCCACGGGCTGACAGACACCTTTATCAGGTTTAATGTTTTATGTAAACGACCCCACTTGGACAGCTTGTCCTGTTTCTGCCCTCCTTTTCAGTCCCAGTTAATTGTCTTTTAATAAACTTTCGGTATTCTCTCAGGGCTAACTGTTCAGTGGCTTCATTGTGGGATCCCACAAAGATAATGCTTCGGCTCTTGGCTTGGTTTCCCTGGATTGAGAAATTCAATTTCCTCCTTCTAATAAAAGTTCCCAACCGCATAACTTTGGTGGGATGCTCCAGTGACGATGATGCGGTCAGACCTCATGAGGATTGAAATGGTTGGGCTGTGCCTTGTGTGCAGTGAGCAGATCGGATTATTTGAAGTAGTCATTTATCTCACACAACACGGTCCATCTGGACCATCCCTGATCCGTTACCCAGGAATATTTGAGAGGCCTCGGTACAAAAGACTACCAAGAAGGCCAGCATCCAAGATGTTTCAAACACTCCTCTTCCTCCCCTCTAAAATCAACAATTGGGGTCATATGGCTAATAGCCATATTTGTTTTATAATTAACCAATTTGATAAGTGAAGAACATAACAGTCAACTACAGTTCCCCTTCTTTTTATGACTCTATGAAAATGCACGCTGGTGATCACTAAAAATGACTCAAGATTTTTAAAAAGATAACTTAGTTATCTCTTGTCAGGTCACTATTTAATGTTGCTTTCTATATTTGCTGTGATAAGCATTAAAATCTGTATATTGGTTGATAAATCATTGTTTAGGAGTGCCTAAAGGGTTCAGTAAATGGTATGAAATTGCCACAGTGTAATAAATGGTTATTTGATAATGAATGAAATTGTTTGAAAAAAACTGTTAAAATGTCAAGTTTAAACATATATATCATTACTCAAAAGGAAGGCAAACATGGAAACCACAGTGACATCATAAATATACTGCAATAAATGCATTTATTTATACCAGGCCAGTTATAGGTACTTTGTATAAATGTGTACAAATTGATATATGAAGTTAATTTCAATGTGTAAAAGTAATTGCATTGGTTTAACTTATTTAACTCTCCTTACAATAATATTTATTGCAGCAAAAGAGGTAAAGAAATAAATGATGATAAATAGATAAAATACATAGGCAATGGGAATTGTTTTACAATTTAATTATCCTGTCACATAAAATTATCACACGAATACACTAACCCGACAGCAAAGATACATTAAAACTCTATTATCCGACGCACGGAACAGTTCCTGTTGTTGGTCTTCATTTCATTTGCACATTTAAAAATTTTTTTATTTTGTTTCTTCTACAAGCCTAAATTGTCTAAACCATGTCAGGAAATGAAAGACTAAATTGGGAAGAAAAACTGTTTTATAAAATAAAATAATAGTCATTAGTGCAATGTTGTGAAGATGGACGTTCAGTTTAGGACATGGCCAATAGCTCGCGTTTCTCCCACAGATGAAACACCAGATAGAGGTAAGCTCAGAAATTCACAGGAAAAAAGATAGACATAATTGCAAAGACCCATGGATCTTACAAAATCAACTCAAATGTTTATCTCCTAACATTTATCTCCTGGGGAAGTGCTGTGGACGTTATGTGGACTCTCTCTTGAACTCTTGCTGATCCTCTAACCAGGGAGGTGAGACTGCTCATGAGAGAGAAAAGGTCTTTGTGTCCTGCTTGGTTACTTTGTTGTTATTGTCAATCAGCATATTGGATCATTTTGTTCTAAATTTCTGTTAGCTAGGACCCTTTGTCACCATATCTGGCAAATCGTTGAAAACCTGAAATCATTGTTGTTATTGGTGTCTACTTATTTTTTAAAATGCTGCAACACACTTAATAGTATCTATACTAGATATGTTTGGGTTAATAGAACAAGGTAATTTTTATTCATTCTGTACCAGTTATGGTGGTTCATGCTTGTAATCCAGTGTTTGGGAATTGGAGACAGGGGACCAGAAGTCAGAAATGCAAGGTCATCCTCAGCTATGTAGAGAGCTTGAAGTCAGCTGTCAGCCTGGGATACCAGAAACTCTGTCTGAAAAATATTTTATTTATTCTATAGTAGAAAATATAAAGTTTATATTGGAAAAATGAACAGGAAAATTAAAACAAACTAGAAGAAAAATTCATTGAAGGAATCTGGGCGGTGGTGGTGCACGCCTTTAATCCCAGCTCTCAGGAGGCAGAGGCAGGCAGATCTCTGTGAGTTCGAGGCCAGCCTGGTCTACAAGGGCTAGTTCCAGGACAGGCTCCAAAGCTACCGAGAAACCTTGTCTCAAAAAAAAAATCCATTGAAGGAATAGGTGAGAACTGAAAATAGTAAGGATGTTATAGAAAGCAATACAATTGATAGCATAACACAATTCAGTAATATATACAACTTTTTCCTATGAGTCAAAATCTAGCCATGGACAGTAAGCTAACTTCTTAGATGACTTTCAGTGTTAATAAAAGAAAGCTGTGTTTACTCTTCATTTTACTCAGCCATTCAAGTAGAAGGCAGAACTATGGAAGTTTCGCAGTGTGGGATGAAGCAAGATTGTCAGCACAGTGGCCACATCCTTACGAGCTGGAGTATTCTTCACAGCTGTTATAAAGTGTCTACCAGGGAAACCTAGGCAATGCAGGAAACGCTGGGACAATGTTTTCACAATTATAGTCGACCAGATGAGGGAGGGCTTGAAATGAATTATGCCTTCCTTTAGACTAGTCTGTTAACTCTCTGAGCTCTGCTGTCTGAAGCATCTTTACCTATAGGTGATTATGAAAAGTTACAGCACTGTCTGCTGTTTATATGTCCACATACACATTCATAGAAAGACTTATTTATATATAGGTTCAAATCTTTCACTGGGCTTTTTCTTAAGTGAAACAAGCAGTGGGGCAAAGGAAATGTGCTTATGACAGCACCGTTAATTAAGAGTTGAAACCTGAAAAACAATAAGGTAATAGCACAATCAAGTTTGAATTTCTATGTTTTATTCCTGTTAGAAGGTCATTTTAATAAGTCTGATTTAATGATGAGATAAGTGTCAACATAATTCTTATCAGAGAGATCCACATCCGATTTTGTGATAGATTAGATGACGACCTAAAGTCTGTTTTAAATCTGAGGGTCTCTAGGCTCATTCTTGCACTGAGTGAATTCATTTTCTGGAGGAAAGAGGTAGACATTGAAATAGGTAAAATACAATAAAGGAGGTAATTCAGACATGACAATGGAAAGGAGAGGAGCTCAAGAAGAAATTGAGAGTAGCAGATATTGATGAGCGTAGACTCATAAAATGTTATCCTTAGAATGGCTTTCACATCCCTATAAATTAAAGAAATAGACTGAACCTTGGGATGTTCAGAATGAGATGTGTGTGCTGAAAATATGATCTTTTTATTGGCTATTGCTACAGAAAGGGTCATAAGTAATGCCAGCCATTCTCAGAACTTAGAATTCATCATTTATTATGCTCCATAACAGCCTGTTGTATATAATCATTATATAAGAAAATATTGAACATGGGGCTTAACATAAACTGAAGTTCAAATTCCTCTCTTCACAGAAGGAGTAATATTTAATCACTGAATAAAAACCAAAGTTATACCTCTGCTTGAATAGAAACCAAAAGCAAATAAACAACACAGGTCAGTGGGAATGTTCACACCTTTCCGAGCATAGCAGCTGTCATGCTGACAATGAATTTTTTAGTTTTCATTTCTAATATCCTGTGAGTGTTGATGCATTGACCGGTTCCCTAGTGCAATTACTGCTCCTTCCTGCTCCACCCTGACACCAACTTTTCACTGGTCACACTTGGTTCAGCTGTGTCATTTAGACCCCAGGGAAGTTCTGTGTTCTTGTGTATGAAATTATAAGAAGGAAATGGATAACTCCTCCTCTGTGAGATTAGAGGTGTGTGTGTGGGGGGGAGTGGGGGGTGTCTTACAGACATCTACTTCTTCTGTTCGTACAGAAGCTACATTCGGATCAGGCCAAACCTAGACAGGAAATCCCCAGCAATTCCTGCATTTCTGGTCAGTGGAAGGACAAACCTGAGAATGCTCCACAGACCTTGCTAAGGTAGCTGTCATAGGTACCTATGCATGTCTGTAGGCAGAGGCCGCTCCAGGGTACGTAATACAGGAATGAAAATGCCCAAAGTCCTGTGTTTGAGTGGCCACATTCTTTTTCATAATTTTAGTGTGAGGACTGGAAAGGTGGCTCAGTGGTTAAGAGTACTTGCTGTTCTTTCAGAAGACCCAGGGTCAGTCCTTAGCACCCACCTTGTGTCTGATAACCTTCTGTATCTCCAGTTCTAAAGACTTCAACCTCCTGACTGGCCTTTGAGGGCACCAGGCATGTACATGGTACATACACATACATGCAGGCAAAATACTCATACACATTAACACACACACACACACACAATTTAAATATGAAGGGCCAAAGGAGGTCAAAGAGAGTGGAGGAGTAGAGGGTGTACATATGTGGAAACCTAAGGTTGATGTCTGGATTCATCCTTGATCTCTCTTTCACCTTATTCACAGAGTCAGGATCTCTTAGTCAAACGAGAGCTTGCAGCTACGGCTAGTCTTGCCAGCCAGCTTGTTCTGGGAATCCCCTGTCTGCTCTCTGGGGCTGAAATTGCAGGTGGTTGCCATGGCCACCAAGCATTTCCATAGATTCTGGGGTCTGTTAAACCAGAGGATCGGAGCTCTCTAGAAGAATGGGTTCCTTGAAAATTGGTATATGCACTCTGGGCTGAAGGTGGTAAGGAAGCCCCTCAGTTTTTTGTTTTTGTTTGTTTGTTTGTTTGTTTGCTTTGTTTTTCAAGACAGGATTTCTCTGTAGCTTTGGAGCCTCTCCTGGAACTTGTTCTGTAGACCAAGCTGGCCTCAAACTCACAGAGATCCACCTGCCTCTGCTTCCAGAGTGCTGGGATTAAAGACATGTGCCACCACCGCCCCTCAGTAATGACAATGGGCAGTTTACTGTAATTTAAATCTTTGTTTCTCTGTGTTCAGTATCTCCTGCTTATCTGAACCAGCCTGGGCCCTGTCCTACTGGGATGGGGCTATCTCCATCCTGTGTGCTACCTCTGTTACCTTGGCCCCATCCTACTGGGATGGGGCTATCTCCATCCTGTGTGCTACCTCTGTTACCTTGGCGTTTAGTCTTGGAATCATCCAGCTTTGGCATCAATACGTACGCAAAAAAACAAGAATAATTCAGATTTATAACCAGAGTGACATTTAGGGCATAGATCCATGTAAAAAGTAAAATCAAATATTGAGTCAGTTATGATAATTATCCAAGCAAAGATATTTTTTCTCCCTTATATGGATATTTTATGAAAAATTTGGAGGGTGCTTGTCATTAACCAGCTCATTACTTTAATTAACCACTTCATTATGTAAGTGTAGTCACAGCTTTAAGATTATTTATACTGTTTCTTTCTGTGTGTAAATGCAAAGTAAAAATATTAATTTATGAATGTGATCATGTAGGTGATTGCTCTGCGTTCACTCAGAGCCAGCAATTAGTGCATGCAAATCAGCTAAGACAAAGTCTCTTCTATCCCTGTCTGGATACAGGAAGAGTTCATTTGCACAAATGCTCACTCCTGGCCCACGTGACTCTCAAAAGTCACGTACTTTCTGATGAAAGCCAGAAACCCATCCTGTTTGTTGTGAGCCTTACAATCACTCCGAATGCCCTGCAAACACGGGAAATACAATGCTAACAAACCATCATCCAGGACCTAATTATATTTATCTAGACCAACAAAATTAGGGTAGTGGGAGAGTGGATCGTGATTTTATCCCCCGTTTTCCCCTCATTTGTCAAATAGAGATGACATCTATAGCTTAACTAACCCTCACAGTGGCATAAAGGGTCCTTTCTTGTCATCATACCTGGGACCTGTATTTTTTTCCTAAGAGGTGTAAACGTGTGTGGATCCAGTTAAATCAGCATCCCTCCTTGCAGGTAGCACTGATGGGACGGAATGCTCATCCACTCTCATAGTGTAGAAGGGAGAGGGGAACAATGACTCTGGGACTCGCAGTCAGAAGAAATTCTGATACAGATGGAATTTTGAGGTAAAGTGTTCCTTCAGCACCCTGAATGTCTGTGAATAGCGATGGTGCAACCACCGTGGACTGTGGAAGCAGCTAAAACAGTTGGTCTTCAGTAGAACTTGTGCTGAGGAGGGACCAGAGCAACCGAGTTGCCCTGATCATCTGACAATATTGGGACGTTTATTTGTAAACTACTTCCTTCCTTTTTTTCAATTAATTTCTAATCCACACACCCCTACCCTGGAACGTACTGACTCGCTGAGGCTGGATCCCAACTGGAGTCCTCTTCCTGTACATCTGAACTTCAGTGTTCTAGCTCAACGACGCCTACTGGTCCCATTCATTCCTGAATTCATTTGGCCATTCATTTGTTTTCTCTATTCTACTATCCTGGAAGAGTTTTAGTAGAAAATTGTTTTAATGTGTGTGTGTGTGTGTATGTGTGATATAAACACACATGTGTGCAGGTGCATGTGAAGAGGCCAGCGGGGGATGCCAGGTATCCCTCACTGTCACTCGGCACCTTTTTCTCTTGAGATAGGAGCTGTAACTGAACCATGAGCCAAGCTGATGGCTAGAAAGCCCCCGTAATTCTCTTGTCTTTGCTCCACATAATATTGAGGTTACAAGCATGTGAGTAGCCACATCCAGCTTCTGATATAAATTTTGGGGATTTGACCTCAGGTCTTCATACTTGTACAACAAGTGCTGTTCCCTAGTGAGCCTTCTCCTCAGCATGGTAAATGTTGGATGAAAGAATCAAATATAATACTATTAAGAAATTAATTAAAATTACACACTGGGGTGGTCGATAAACACTTGTTTAAGAGAGAAAATCAAAAAGTAAAAAGTTTCAGACCAGTGATATAGAGCTGTATTGATCATAAACACAAGGAAGATGATATGAAATATTAAATGCTAATTATCTATAATCATGAAGCTATCGGAGGAATGTTGGAACCTCTGGAGCTGGAGTTACATTACAGGCAGATGTGATCTCTCCGATGTGTGTACTGGGAACAGAACTCAGGTTCTTTGCAACAACAGCAAAAGAACTTTCAACTTCTGAGCCATCTCCCCAGTCCCACTTGTTGTTTAAAATATGACCAGAATCTGGGGCTAGGGAAATGACTCAAGGGCTAAGCACCCTTCCAACTGTAACTCCAGTTCCTGGGGATTGCATGTCCTCTGGCCTCCACAGGCACATGTATGCACATGGCACACAGTAACTCACACAGGCGCATGTATACACATAAACAACAACAAATCTAAAAAAGTGACTGTGATCAACTCCTTTCCACTCTTACTGTCTTCCATAAGCTGGGTTCTTGCCATGCCTTCTAACCCTGGTTTTCTAGCTCACCCTCCTTCTCCCCTCCTGCCCAGACAGGCTCACACACAGTTACTGCCTGCGAGGAACACTGTCAAACACAGCATAGTATTTTTTTCTTCGTTTCCAGGCTTACTGAGGCCTTAGAACACAAGCGGGGACTTTCTTTTGTACACGGTCCAGTCTTTAGTATCCAGAACAACGCTTGGCAGTGGCAGCTGCTTAGTTACACATGTCGGTCTTTACAGAAGAGCCGTTCCCTCGTCCATCATCCTCTGAAATCTGACTTGGTCCATCAAGACAGGGCTGAACCGTGTGCAGTTCTTTTCATTCTCAGCAGTTTTATTCATGCCATGGAACTCATCAGGTTCTGCTCTGCATTTTTTCTGAATAAATCGAATACCCTACTGGACTATAGCAACGTTATAGTGCAGCCTCTGTGTTTCCATGCCTGTGTTTCCTTAACAAACACCTTCAACTGTGGAGACACCAGTGAGCATCACGTTAGCAGACAGTTTTTGCAGCAGGAAGCGCTGTCCATCCTTCAGTCAATCCCAGTGACCTAACTCATTTAAAGTGACCATGCCATCTGAAGCTCTGTGGGATACAAAAGGGATCTAAAACACACTGCTGGTTCTTACGGGGCTAACAGATGAATCCAAACTAGAAGGTGGTTCCACTGACTCACACCATAAGAATGACCTGGTGAATACTTGACCAGATTTTCCCAAGACTTCCTGCATCAAAATTCCTAGGGGGATGGGTGGCTGAGCATCTACAGTTGGTCTACTCTTGGGATTACTCTTATTCTCAGTAAACTGAATTAATGATAGTCTCACCCAGTTTCATTCCTCCTTTTATCCCACGGTGCTAGGATTGACCCTTCATTGTAGATGCAGTTGACTTCTTGTTCCTATGGATAAAAGTAGTGTGTGTGTGTGTGTGTGTGTGTGTGTGTGTGTGTGTGTGTTGGGAGATGCAGGGAGGATGCTGAAGACAGAGGACAACTTTTTTTTGTCATTTGGTCCTCAGGCACACACCCACTTCCTTTATTTATTTGCTTGTTTGTTTTTGAGACAGCCTTCCACTGTGTAATCTCCCCAATCAGGTGAAACTGGCATCTTAGTGAGCCCCAGGGATGCTCATTTCTGTCTTCCCAGCACTAGGTTTACAAGTATGGGCCACCAAGGCATCCTCTCTTTACATGGGATCTGGGGATTGAACTCAGGTACTCATGCTTGTAAGGGAAGTACTTTATTGATTGAGCCATCTCAAAGTCTAGTTCTTTGCAGTGTACTGTGAAACATTTCCTCCCTAGGAAAAAAAGAAGGACACCTACTAACATTGCTCCTTCTGCCTTGGGTGCAGTCGTGTGTCATGACGTGAGGGGCCAGCAGCAGCCACCTTGCTTGTCACAGGATGACAGACGACACACTGGAGACTAACAAGCCTGAAGACAGAGAGAGCCTGGGATACTGAGGCCGGTGCAGAGCTACCGAGTCAGCCTTCTCTGCAGCCACTGTCCGCAGACCTCGTTTGTGACATACTGAATGTTCTTTTGTCTAAGTCACTTTCAGCTAGGCTCTTCTGTATTCACAGCTAATCCAGTCCTTAAATATAAATATCATCTTTAAGCTTAAAGACCTTCATGTATCATTTGCTGAATATTTGTGAGGCCAGCTTCACTCACCTAGTGTCCTTCCTTCAAGATTCTGGCTTGAGCAATATCTTTGTGTAGTAGAGATAATTTTTCATAAATGAGCCTATCATTTCTGTCATTTCTTTTTGGAAATTTTATTTATTTTAAAATTTAATGGTATGTGTATGCCTGCTTGTCTGTATGTGCAACATATGTGTGCAGAGAGTCTCTACAGGCCATAAGAGGGCATCACACCTCCTGCCTTAGGTGAGTACTAGGAACCGAACTCCAGTCCCCTGAAAAGCAGCAAGTGCTCAACCGCTGAGCCATCTCTTCAGTCCATTGCTTTAGCATTTTGAGAAGGGCATTGGTGTGTAGTCAGGCTGGCCTCAAACTCACAATCCTCCTACCTCAGTTTCCCCAGTGCTGCTGGGACTACAGGCATGTGCCAATTGTAGATTATATGACTGGCATATAACTCTAAGGTTTTGTTTTGATAGCCTATGTAACCTAGCATGTGGCCTAGACTGGCCTTGAACTCCTGATCCTCCTGCCTCAAAAGTCCCTTGTGCTGTGCTGTGATGACAAGCTTGTGCCATCGTGCCTGGCTCAGTCACTCCAGATTCACAAAACAAGTTCAATTTGTTTGCTCGCGGCAAGGGAGAGTGCTGATTTCTGCAGATTAGAATAGTGTGCTGTGAGCGCAGTACAGGAAGGGTGCATCGGCAGAGAATGACTAGAATAGACAGTTCTATGTCCCCAACTCAAACGTTCTACCTTATGGCACGACAACCTGATAGAGCTACATTCCTCAGATGCAAAGACAGGACCGAATAATTCCCTCTTCACTAAAAGCATGCTGGGAAGTCCTGCTTTAGTTAATGGAAGTTGTGTTTTCATCAATTTTGAATCGATTACAAAGGCTATGTGCTTATTTCTTCTTCAGCTAAACTGACTCAGGGAATGTCTTTAAAGTTTTCATGTTCAAAAAAGTTAACTTTATATCTATACTTGCAATTGTAGTTATTGTACACCTAATGAAAGAATGCTACATTACTATATATATATATATATATATATATATATATATTTAATGTGGTGTTTTATATATTAGGTGTACAACAATCATCATTGCAAATTTACTTTACAAAATCCAACAAAGAGTATCTTCTAAAAAATATTTATTTTAGCTGGACATAGCAAGCCGCACATGCCTTTAATCCTAGAACTCAGGAGGCAGTGACAGGCAGATCTCCGAGTTTGAGGTCTACCTGGTCTACAGAGACCGTTCCAGGCCAGCCAGGATTATGCAAAGAAACCTTGTCTCAAAAAATATTAAAATAAAATTAAAAATAAAAATTATAAAAAAGGATTGTGTGTGTGGGTGCTTTGCTCCAAGTATGTCTGTGAACCAGGGTGTGCAGTGCCTGAGGAGGTCAGAAGAGGGAATCAGATCACTTGGTGACTGAGCTGCCATGCGGGTGCTGGCAAGCACACCCAGGTCCTGCGCAAGGCTGGCAAGCACTCTTAACTTACCAAGCTATCTCTCCAGCCTCCAAAACTCTCATTTTTAAGGTATGACTCATCAATATCATTCTCAAGATCCTTATTATGAATGCACAGGCCAAAAAATGCTTTGTGGTTATAAGCGATAAGGTCCGTCAACACTTTCATCTTAACAATTTAACGAGTCTCAAGTTCTCTTTTCTTTTATGTGTACATGTTCATGTGCACACTGGTATACAGGGCAGAAGTTGACATCCTGGTGTCATCCTCACCCATTCTCCGCCTTAGTTTTTGATACAGGATCTAGTGCTGAACCCGGAGCTCTCCGATTTGGTGAGACTGGCTGGCCAATGAGACCAAGGGATCCCCTTGTCTCTGCCTCCCTAGTGCTGGGACTACAGGCATACTACTGTGCTTGGACTTTTACACGGGTGCCGGGGAAGGGATCTAAACTCTAGTCCTTGTGCTCGCATGGCAAAATTTTACTGAGTGAGCATCTCCCAGATCCTCTCAAATTCTTTTATTAAGAATTTAAAATTACTTGTATTTGTTTAGTGTGGGGAGTAGGGAAGGGGTACATGCACGGCACAGCACATATGAGGGGTTAGGGGACATATTTCAGGAGTTAGTTCTCTCACACTCCGTAGGTCTTGGGAACCGAACTCAGGTTACCAGGCTTGTACCCAACACCTTTACCCATGTAGCCAAATCATTATGTCCTTGAATCTCTTAGCAAAAACTTTTCTATACAAGAAATATTGCATATCGTGGCCAATTTGCTAATAATTTCCAGTATCAATAACATTTCTAACTATTGTTTCATGTGATTCTGAGTAGTTAAGGAGGGCGATAAAAAGCCATAGAGACCCACAGTGGCAAAGGCATTGGCTTTAGCATTTTTACATCCAGATGAATAGTAATTAGAGGAATTGTTTGATTGTAGAGGCTCTGCTGTGAAATGGAAAGGAATTGATTTAATTCAAGTAGAGTTTTTTTTTTTAAACAGGAAAATGATCAATGAGTCATAGGTAAGAGAGAAGATAAATAGCATCCCCAAATATGACCCATTTTCCATATTTTATATGAGGAGAACATCTTACAGTGACATGGAAGTACATTATATATTGTGGAGGTTAATTGAATTATAGATGAAACAATTATGTTTTATAATATAATCTCATAATTTCCAGGCTGGAAGTTACTAATGGACACGGATATATACCAAAAAGCAAAACTAATTTTATGCACTGCAACTGTAGTACAGGTCCATTTTTAACATTTACAAACTACATATAAGGGAAAGCTGTGTAAAAACAATGTAGATAAACACAGAAATATTATTTATTACTCAGAAATAGTCATAGTTTGATGTTCATTTTATATAACATGCATACTATGATATATAAAGCCTAAAATGTGAGACTTTAGTCACATATTGTTTAATATCCAGTCTTAAAATTTTGAAATTATTTTAAACATATTGTATGTATAGTTCACCTTAGTCTCCAAACCCGTCATTTGAAAACCTTCATCATGGTTTAATCTGCCCCCATGCAGCCCAGTCCCTTGGTCCTATAGGTCACTTTTAACCTGATTTTAAGAACAGGGGCTCGGATGTAGCTCCATTGGTAAAGTGCTTGTCCAGCATGAAGCCCTGAGTTCCATCTCTAGCACCACACAAAACTGGATGTGGTGGTGCCTGTCTGCAATCCCAGCACTTGGGAGGTGGAGGCAGGAGGATCAGGAGTGCAAGGTTACATATTGAGTTCAAGGCCAACTGAGATATATAAGGTCCTGTTTCTAAAAACAGTAGAACTGAGAACATTAAAAAAAAATAAAGTCAAAAAATGATTTCACCCTCTGAGTTCTGGAGATAAGAGTCTTACACATGCTACACAGCTACACCCTGTGCCCACCTAAATATTGTGATTGCATTGTTATCATCTCAAGCCATCAAATGATTGCTGGCGAAGCTATTTTTAAAGTTACATATTATTTCATTGAATGTAGTCAAGGACATGAGTCTCTTCCATGTGGTGGACCTCCTTCTACTGAGTCTCGATGTAATCCTTCACCATTTCCTACTCCTGTGAGTGAGGCTGTCCAGTGAAAGGCATGCGTATCTCTAAAGCTCCCAGTTTAGAGCGCCACACCTTAAACTCAACCAAAATAGGAATCTGAACCCCGTGTGCGTACAGTTCGTACATCCCTCTTCAGTACCCAGCCTAGACTGAACTTTGGGCTGGTTACAAATGTGTAAAGAGAAAAGTACTGAAGAGATGCTTACTCGGGAGAGCCTGATGTGGTCCAACCCTCCATACATGCTTCTTTTCATCCTAGAGAGCCAGTGACTGTCCAACCCTTTGGCCAGCACACTAACCCACACAGCGGGTGGTTAGAAGCTTCGCTGTGCTTTGGCTGCCTTGTGGATCACAAAGCCTGGTACCTTACATGAGATTTTCTTAGGTGTCAGTTCCTGCAAAGAAATGATTGATTAGGGTATCAAAATCAACTCCAGTCACTCTTTCATTATCAAAAAGAAAAGGCTGTCTAAAGCCTTTGTTTGGCAGGACTTCATTAAAGATTAGTTTGTGTCTTTACAAAGATGGACAGCAAATTTTTCAGTCTGTAGTCAAGGCTTTCACTAAGTCACAGCATCCTCTCCATTATGTTCCTCTAAGTTAGCTTCCTATCACTGTGATGAACACTATTGTTGAAATAGCAGCGGCGGGGCTGCGTCCCCAACACCCCGGCCGCTTGCACGGCTAGCTTTACCCGAAATAATTACATGGACACTGTATTCTTTTAAGCACTGCTTGGCCCATTAGCTTCAACCTCTTAACCCATTTCTAATCAGGTGAATAGCACCACGAGGTGTGCTTACCAGGAAGATTCTAGCCTACATCCATCTTGAGTCGGAGCTTCATCGTATGTCTCAGAGAGCAGAGCTATCCTCTCTGCCTGCGAGACAGGAGCATGGTGTCTCTCTCTGAGATGTCTGGCTCTGAGTGGAGCTGCATGCTTTCTGACCTCACTTCCTCTTCCTCTCAGCATTTTCTTCTGTTTACTCCACCCACCTATGTTCTAACCAATCGGGACCAAGCAGTTTATTTATTGCTTATCCAATGAAATCAACAGATTGATGACACTCCCACATCACACTATGACCAAAAGCAATTTGGGAAGGAAAGGATTTATCTTAGAAACTCAAGGCAGGAACCTGGTGCTGTGGGATAATGTTCTTGTACATTGTAAAGATTTGTTACTCGTATTAGTTTAATAAAATGCCAATTGGCCAGTAGCCAGACAAGAAGTATAGGCGGGGCAAACAGACTAAGAAATTCTAAAAAGAGAAAGGCAAAGGCAAAAAAAGAAGACAAAAATGCCTCACTATAAAGGTTCCAAGCCACATGGCTAAACATAGACAAAAATTATGGGCTAATTTAAGTTGAAAGGGCTAGTTAATAGTAAGCCTAAGCTAATAGGCCAAACAGCTTATCATTAGTATAAGCCTCTATGTGTTTCTTTGGGATTGAATGGCTGCAGGATTGGGCAGAAAAAAACTCATCTACAGCCTGAAGGCAGGAACTGAAGCAAAGATCATACCTTGAGGAGTGTTGCTTACTGGCTTGCTCCCCATGGCTTGGTCAGTTGGCTTTCTTATACAATGTGCTTAGGAGGTGGCACTTCCCATAGTCGTCAATAAGAAAAATGCCTCACAGACTTGCCTACAAACCAATTTGATGGAATCATTTTCTCAATTGAGGTTCCCCCTTCATGGAAGACCCAGGCTTGTAATCAAGTTGACAAAAACCTAAACAGCACACCCCAGTACATTGTAACCAGAAAACTACACCACATAGTGTGTTTCTATAAAAAAAAGATTTATACTTACAGAAATAGCTGTGAATCAAGGCATTTTAAAATGGTTTCCAAATTTTAGGACAGTATAGTAGTCACTTTTTCTTTCTTTTTTTTTTTTTAAAGGAATATAAAACCTTGGAATGAGGTCGGAGAGATCATTCAGGAGGTTAAGGGCACTGACTACTTCTCTGGAGGTCCTGAGTCTAATTCCCAGCAAACACATGATGGCTCACACCCTTCTGTAATGCAATCTGGTGCCCAGAACACAGCATAATAAATAAATAAATAAAACTTTAAAAAAACACTATCACATTAAAAACAAAAACAAAAACCTGGGAATGTAGCTCAGTTGCCCTGGTACTCATCCTCAGGTCTTCATAAGCTGGATGTGGTAACACATGCCTGTGATCCTAACTTTTTGGAGGTAGAGGCAGGTGGGTCAGAAGTTCACTGTTAGTCTGTCAGGGCTGGAGAGATGGTCCAGTGGTTAAGGGCACTGGCCGCTCTTCCAGAGGTCCTGAGTTCAATTCCCAGCAACCACATGGTAGCTCACAACCATCTGTAATGAGATTTGGTGCCTTCTTCTGGCATTCAGGCAGAGCTCTGAGTACATAATAAATAAATAAATAAATATTTAAAAAAAAGTTTATGGTCATTGTAAGCCTGAACTGCATGAGATCCTGTTTTTTTTTAAAAATAAAGTGCAAATAGAACTCAGAAGTAATTATAAATACATGCTTTGTCTTAGATGCCAGAATTGGCCCACATAGGATGCTTAACACTTGGATAGCAGCCTGCTGCACAACTTCTCCATGAAGCTTGCTGGGAATGTTTCCACTGATGTTTCCTGGCTTGACTGTTCCCAGTCTTGGGGAATTATCTACACTCTGAAGACACCAAGGTGTATGACTCTGGCTACCCTCAAAGAGAGAATACAAGCCTGTGACCATGTTAGTAAAGCATTGGCTACTAAATTGAGAAAGTGAGATATTCTTCTCTTTTCTTCCTATTCCTAATTAAGCTGGAAGTTAAAATGTCTTAGAATTCTGTTTTGCTGTTTTCCAGTCTGATAAAGCGATGGGCAGGGAGGTGAAGTATGCTTATTTTTGCTGCTGTTGTTTGTTTTTCTAGACAGGTTTCTTTGTGTAACCCGGCTATCCCAGAACTTTCTCTGTAGACCAGGGTGGCCTTGAACTCAGAGATCCACCTGCCTCTGCCTTCAAGTGCCCATCCAAGTGCATTCATTTTTTATGCATGTATGTATGCAGGTGCATATGGGTGTGGAAGCCAGAAGACAACCGCAGGGATCATCCTCAGGAACTCTGCCCATCTTCTTTGACACAGGGTCTTTCATTGGCTTGGAGCTCACGAACTGTACTGGTTGACTAAGTTCTAGGTATCTGCCAATCTCTGCCTTCCCACCTTTGAGATTGCAAGTACACATTGCCATACTCAGCTTTTGGGGGCATGAAGTTCTGGTCCTCATGCTTGTAAAGTGATGTGGATGCCCCGCAGTATGCTGTGAATATGTTTGATTGCCGTTGCATAGTGAAGCAAGCACTTTAGTGCTGTCTCCTTACTGCTTGCCTGCTTCTGGCTTTCTCCTGTCCTACACAGCTCCTGACCCCCTGCCTAGGGAATAGTACCACCCACAATGAACTGGATCTTTCCACATCAGTTACCAATCAAGACAATCCTGGGCAGACAATCCTATCGATCAGCCTGATCTACATAATTCTCAACTGAGGCTCTCTTTCCAGGTGAGTCTAAGCTGTGGGAAGTGGACATTTAAGACTACCAATCCCAGCCTCCAGTGCTGCTTCCAGCCCCTCCCTTTTTGGACTCCGCATCAGACATAAACAATTCCCTGAACCAGCCATTCCTTCCTTGCTTCTGCTTCCTTGCTCTGTGTCACCAGCCCGGATACTCTCTGGTCCTTTGAAAGAACTGTTGAACCTCAGTGACTCCAAGATTGCACTGTTTCTTTTCTCCCTTTGGGCCTCATATGGGGGGCAAGGGACAGAGAGCAGAAGCTATCTCCTTTCCTGTGGTCCGCAAGAGACATCAGCAGAGGGGAAAAAGTCCCAGGACTGTGAGCAGAATGGATATTCGATCAGAACAGCTCTCTCCTTCTCCCGGCTTGAAATGAACTTTACCAGCTGATGGTGACAAAATTTATTTCAGTGGCCTCTGGTTACCATCCATCAGCACCCTACCCCTATCTATATAAAACAATAAGTGTGATCTTAAGGCGCTCTTAGGGGCTGTCGGGGAGATGTATATTTGCTGACATACAACCTGACTGAAGCCAAACACCATTACCCTTGTGACGGATTGGAGGGTGGCCCTAACTGAACAGCTTTATTTCCCTGTAGCAGCTGAGCTCGGTGACCATGCGGGCTGAGCTGACATGGCATTTCAAGTCTTGTTACCAGTTCAATGGTTCTCTTGTAAAAAAAAAAAAAAAAAAAGGCACCTCTTTATCTGACCTCTCCATCTTGATCACCGCTGATGGGTTATCAATAATTTCAACTTGATTGAGCAGAGATGGCTGAAGGTTAAATAAATTCTGCTGGCTGTTGGCAGGGTTGTACCCGAGCGGAAGGATTTCAATTTGGGCCCAGTTTCCTTGCAAGTGTTCCTAGGAAATGTTTCTAGTGTCAAGGAAGTCGAGAAATTCAGGTTTGGAGGCCCAAGTACCTTTGGAATGGAAACACAGGCAGAGACCACAGAAACCTTCCCACTGTCAACTAAATATGTTTAAAAAGTCAGATTTTCTTTAGAGTAATTTGTCACTAACGGAATCCATGGAATTAGTAACCAGCAGAGGAATTATCAATACACTAAGGTACTATTTTGGATATTGGTATTTATTTATTTAACATTTTAATTACATATATGTATTGGTGTGTGTGTGTGTGTGTAGAACTATGATGTGAATGGAGGTCAGAGAGACACTTTTGGAAGTCAGTTCTGTCCTTCCATTGTGCGGGTTCCTGGGATCAAACTCGGGTCACCAGGCTTGATGGCAGGCACCTTTTACCTGCTGAGCCATTTCTTGTGCCCATGGTATTTATTTATTTCATAAACAAACAAATCTAGCCAGGGGCTGCTGGCGTGACAAGTTCTGGCGTAAAGTGCTGTCATAGCAAGGGAGCGTTTCAGTTGCCAAACGATCCACTTTTAAGTATGATAGTCACATTCAGGAGATGATTTTCGTTTTTAAAGTAAAATTCCGTCCTCGTCTCCCCATATCTCAGGAGTAGCACACCTGAGTGTAGGTATGGACAGTGTGGTTAGGAAGAAAGAAAAGGAAAGTGCTGTCATGGAATCGTTCAGAACATTGTCCTGGGGAGACAGAGGGTGCCAGATTCTTGATTTTGAACTTCATCCCCAGAACAGTGAGAAATGTATTAAAATGGTTATTGTTATTTTTAAAAATTATGTGTGCAGATGTCCATACAATCCAGAAGAGGGCGTCAGACCCCCAGCTCAGTACTTAAGAGTGCTTGCAGAGGACTTGAATTCTATTCTCAGCACCAGCGTCAGGCAGCTCACAATTGCCTGTAACTCCAGCTCTAGGGAATATGACACCTCTGGGCTCTGTGGGCATCTGAACTCTCATGCACACACCTACACACAGGCACATAGTTTAAAGTAATTAAAATCTTTTTAAAAGGCACACAACAAATCAACTTTTATGAAGGTTTAAAATATAGTGACTTGAAATCACAAAAGGCAAAACTATAAATCGAATCTCCTGATGCCTTAAGCTACCTCTCTCGTTCAGGGCATGGAAAATGGTCACTCACCACTTGATGGCGCCACTTCCGCCAGAAACAAACACCAGCTCCCTCTGTCAGTTCTGCTGGAAAATCATCCTGAAATTATTCTCCACTGTTGAGAAAAACTCTTAAAGTGCTTGATGCCATAGATTTGGTGATCTGTAAGTGACCAGTCTGTGTGGGTCCAGTTCAGACAAACCCCTCCATTCCTTATGTTACCCTCTCTGTTACATGGAGTCGTCACACTGATTCTGAAGTTTACTGTAGAAAAGGTAAACTAAGAGGCAGGACAATGAGGGAATTCAACAGTGAGTCAGTACTTGCTTGAAAAACTTTTTTTTTTCTTAACTGTCTGTGCCTGTGTGCACGTAAGAGTATGTACCTACTGAGGAGCTGAACTCTGATTGGTCCTCTGGGAGGGTGGTACTAGATCTTGACCATTGGGGCACATCTCCAACCCCTAAGCTGGTACTTGCTACTTCTGTCTCCACATCAACCACACAGGTGGTAACATGTGACATCCTTTCCAATGGGACGTGCGCTGGTTAGTGATCTATTAACTTGACACAAGCCAGGACCATCTAGGAAGAGGAGACAGCCACCAGACTGGCCTGTAGGCATGTCTGAGGGGCATTTCCTTGATTGATAATTAGTGTATGAGGGCTGGAGCCCACTGAGGGTGGTGCCACCCATGGGCATGTGGTCCTATGGTGCATAAGAAAGTAGTCTGAGCCATTAAGGGCCTCATTGAATAAATGGGACCTCCTGAGACTGAGAAGCTTCTGTAAAGCAAAGGACACTGTCACTAAGACAAAAAGGCAACCCACTGACTGGGTGAAGATCTTCACCAACCCCGCAACTGACAAAGGTCTGATCTCCAAAATATATAAAGAACTCAAGAAACTAGACCGTAAAAGGTTAATCAACCCAATTATAAAATGGGGCACTGAGCTGAACAGAGAATTCTCAACAGAAGAAGTTCAAATGCCAAAAGACACTTAAGGTCATGCTCAACTTCCTTAGTGATCAGGGAAATGCAAATCAAGACAACTTTAAGATACCATCTTACACCTGTCAGAATGGCTAAAATCAAAAACACAATGATAGCCTTTGCTGGAGAGGTTGTGGAGAAAGGGGTACACTCATCCATTGCTGGTGGAAATGCAAACTTGTGCAACCACTTTGGAAAGCAGTGTGGAGGTTTCTCAGGAAATTCGGGATCAACCTACCCATGGACCCAGCAATACCACTCTTGGGAATATACCCAAGAGATGCCCTATCATACAACAAAAGTATATGCTCACCTGTGTTCATTGCAGCATTGTTTGTAATAGCCAGAACCTGGAAACAACTTAGATGCCCTTCAATGGAAGAATGGATGAAGAAAGTATGGAATATATACATATTAGAGTACTACTCAGCAGTAAAAAACAAGGACTTCTTGAATTTTGCATGCAAATGGATGGAAATAGAAAACACTATCCTGAGTGAGGTAAGCCAGACCCAAAAAGTGGAACATGGGATGTACTCACTCATATTTGGTTTCTAGCCATAAATAAAGGACATTGAGCCTATAATTTGTGATCCTAGAGAAGCTAAATAAGGTGAACCCAAAGAAAAACATATAGGCATCCTCCTGAATATTAACCTTCATCAGGCGATGAAAGGAGACAGAGACAGAGACCCACACTGGAGCACCGGACAGAAATCTCAAGGTCCAAATCAGGAGCAGAAAGAGAGAGAGCAGGAGCAAGGAAAAGGAACTCAGGACCGCTAGGGGTGCACCCACACACTGAGACAATGGGGATGTTCTATCGGGAACTCACCAAGGCCAGCTGGCCTGGGTCTGAAAAAGCATGGGATAAAACCGGTCTCACTGAACATTGCGGACAAGGAGGACTACTGAGAACTCAAGAACAATGGCAATGGGTTTTTGATCCTACTGCACGTATTGGCTTTGTGGGAGCCTAGGCAGTTTGGATGCTCACCTTAGTAGACCTGGATGGAGGTGGGTGGTCCTTGGACTTCCCACAGGGCAGGGAACCCTGATTGCTCTTTGGGCTGATGAGAGAGGGGGACTTGATTGGGGGAGGGGGAGGGAAATGGGAGGCGGTGGCAGGGAGGAGGCAGAAATCTTTAATAAATAAATAAATAAAATAAAAACCAAAAAAAAAAAAAAAAGAAAGTAGTCTGAGCAAACCATGGGTAACAAACCAGCAAGTAGCACTCCTCTGTGCTCTCAGCTTCAGCTTCTGCCTCCGCATTCCTGCCCTGGCTGCCCTTCACAATGGGCTGTGACTTGTAAGCCAAATACACCTTTTCCTCCTTAAGCTGGTATCATCAGAGTTTCATCACGACATCAATCAAACTAAACCAAAACAGTAGACAACCTCTCTGTCCTAAGGCTCATGCCATTTATTGTATTGCCATTCTATCTTAATCTAGAATGTTCCATATGTATTTTATTAAAAAAATTAAAAAGACTAAAAATAAATTTTCTCTCACCTGTGTGTGAAAATGTATGTGTGTATGTATGTGGGCACATGTATATATATATATATATATATATATATATATATATATATATATATATGCGTATCATTTAAGATATTAGAAAATACTGTGGACTGTCAAACCAGTATTGGCTGTTACTGATCTTGGAAACCTTATCCCTTATTGAATGCTGTTCTACTTGAAAACATTAAATTTTCATTATATTTTATTTATTTTGTGTGAACATGTGTGGGCACACATGTGACATGGCACACATAGTCAGAGGACAACCCTCAGGAGTAAGTTCTTTCCTTCTAACATATGGGGTACCGGAGACTAACCTCAGGTCATCAGACTTAACCTCAGGCTCTCCAACCACTGAGCAATCTTACCAGCCCCTACTTGGAAACTTTTTGCCCATGAAGCCAGCAGTCTTGCTTGTTGGAGCATGAGATTAGCCAAAGAGACTCTTGTGAAGTGCAGTTTCATCAGGGAAGGAAATACGGTCTTCCCTTGCTGGGGAACCCAAACAAAACTGGGGTCGTAATTTACAGAGCTAATAGTAATCTTACTCTACATCCAAGGCAAAAGCGGATTCCTTATAAGAAAACAAGTTATCTTATATCATTTTAAAGCTGTCAGTTTATTCATAGGCCAGTCATTAATATATGTGCCAATATACTAGAAATATACGCCTAATAAAGCTGGAGGTTATAGTGAGTCATTAATTAAGACCGGCTGCTTTGGCAAACTGTCTCAATCAATTTTACAGACTCATGTCAAAGTGTTCCATAATAGGTTGAAGGACTTCTTCCACAGGGTAGCTCACAGAATTAAAACAAATTTATTGACAAAAACCCCCACTATGTCTAAAGGCAGAACAAGCATCTTTAAATGTCACCCCTAAAGCCAAAGGCTCTGTCGTGTTGGTGACAGGTGGGTGCTCACAGAGGTGGTGATGAAGAAGGAGACTCCTGGTTCTTCTGGGATTTTATCCTGTCCCATCATTTGTTTGCAGTGTGATTTCAAATCAGTCACGTAACCTCTCCGTGCCTCAATTCCCTCATCTGTAAAATGGGGAGTATATATTAATAATTTAAAAAGTTATGAGCTCCTAGTGGTGAGGTCATGTGTGTGTGTGTGTGAAGTATTTAGAGCAATATTTATTTATTTGTTTAGGCAGGGTCTCATGTATTTCTGGCTGACCTCCAACTTCCTATGTAGTTGAGGATGACTGACTTAGAATTTCTGATCCCCCTGCCTCCACCTCTCACGTGCTAGGATTAGAGTTGTGAGCCACCACACCCAGTTTATTTCATGCTGAGGATGTAATCCAGGGCCCTGCACATTCTAGGAGAGTGTTCTACCAACTGAGCTACAGCCCCCACCCCTGTGTGGTACGTTTATGAAAATATAAAGTAGGCTTGTTGAAGTTGGCTCCACACAGTCAAGTTATCTTTTCAAACTGCCGGCAAGCTCCTGTCAGCCCCACTGCCTGCTGATCTCACAGTCTCTTTGGACAAAGGCAGAGACCTACTGCAGCCTCTTTCTTCTACCTTCCCAGTTCCCAAACTTTCGCATCAATGGTGTCTACATTTCCAACAAACCAAGCCCAAATCTAGCAGCTTGTGTGACTCCAAACTTTATTTTTGGTCCATCTCTATGAGATGCCCTTCCCCTTTGTGTAGCTGGAGCTCCAACAGGACCTGGCTCAAATGCTATGCTCCCTAAGAAGCTGTTCCAAGTGTCATCCGCATAAAAATGTGTTACTCATGGGCACACCCATCCTCCCTTTGGAATTGTTGCATGTCATTGCTTGACAATGAATGTCTAGCGATCATCTGCTTCCACCAACATCTGGTGAGTAAGTAGTCATGGAATGAAGGCTGTTGGTTGATAACTCCTTAGTACACAGAATTGCCATTCAACGTAATCCAAGCCTCCATCTTTCTTCCTATCCTGAGACTGATGCTCTTGGGTAGTTCTGGGTTTTCTAATTACATCTAGAATTTCCCCAAGCACTCATGGTCAGAGACAAACCAAACAATTACTAGGTGAGAATGGGGCAGGCTTGATTCGAGGCTAGCTTCCAGCTAGATTCCAGTCCTGTCCTTCTGGACTGGATACCATGACCATGTAAGTACTACTCTCCACATCTTGTCAGAACCTCCCCTCTGAAGAGGCTGTCCACCTGCTGTAGACTTTATTTTCCTGGATTCAAAAAGAATATGCATACATCACTATATTTTGGGCTTGGATATTATAGTTAATAAATTTGTCTGACTGCAGAACAAGAGAACAGCCCTTTACATCTTTGTTAACTGTGGTCTACAGGTTTCTCTTTATCTTAGGGAACAGGAAATGTTACAACAAGTAAAAACTAGAGAAGTAATTTCACTGGGTTCTTTGTTAAGGTTAATGGCTTAAGGCCTTCCCAGACAAGGTGGGCTTCTCTCACAGGGCCGTTCCAGGCTTGCTGTCTATGCTGCATGTGTATGGTGTGTGTATGGCTTTCAATATTCATATTGGTTCAAAGTTTCAGGATTTTCCTTGGTAGAAAGTTTTCTCTTTTTTGAAAAAGATTTATTTTTATTTTTATTCATGTGTGGATATGTGCACATGTGAATTCAAGGGCCTGCAGAGCTACGAAGAGGGCATCAGAACCCATGGATAGGCTGTTTGAGTGGTTGCAAAAGATAAGTATAACCTACAAACCTAAAATATTGATGATTTCTCCCTTTACAGAGAGTATTTCTGGGCCTGGAGAGATGGTTCAGTGAGGGTTAGTCACCCTCGCAGAGGACCTGAATTTAGTTATCAGGGCCACGTCTATGGCTCACAACTGCCTGCAGCCCCAGCTCCAGAGGGTCACTCTCTTCCGGCCTCCATGGGCAGCCAGTGCTTTTTAAACTACTGAGCCATCTCTCCAGCCCTTCATTGTAATGCGTTTAGTCGTTGAGATTTTGTTTATCTGCTGAAATAAGAAAAGAGAAATTGAATGAATTGTTCACTGTTGGAGTAAGTTCTGACAGAAAGGAAACCATTCAAAGTTATAAATATTCATTTTATAATAATAATAAAATATAATAATATGAGTTCTTTGAGGATCTCATACAATATACTTTCATCATATTTATCCCCCTCTCCAACTTCTCTCAGGCCCACCCTCTCTATTCTCACCTCTGTACCTATGCAACCGTGCAACTTCAAGTTTGCTCTCTCTCTCCCCTTCTCTCTGTCTTGTGTGTGTGTGTGTGTGTTCAGATGCTATGAGGTAAGTGTGTTCAGAAGACAATTTGCTAAAATCATTTCTCTCCTTTCACCATGTGTGTCCCAGGAATCAAACTCCTGTTATCAGCCTTGTTGGCAGGTGCATTTACCTGTTGAACCATCTCCTGGGCTCAAGATTTCCTTCTCCCCTCCTTTCTTTCTTTTTTCTTCCTTTTCTTTCTTTCTTTCTTTCTTTCTTTCTTTCTTTCTTTCTTTCTTTCTTTCTTTCTTTCTTTCTTTCCTCCCTCCCTCCCTCCCTCCCTCCCTCCCTCCCTCCCTCCCTCCCTCCCTCCCTTCCTTCCTTCCTTCCTTCCTTCCTCCCTTCCTTCCTTTTTCAAGGCAGGGTTTCTCTGTGTAACACTCCTGGCTGTCCTTTAACTATCTTTGTAGACCAGGCTGGACCTCAAACCCACAGAGTGCGAGATTAAAGGTGTGTACCATCACAGCTCGGCAAGATTTAGTTATAGTGAAAGAATAGGCTTATTTGCAAGAAGATATCATTTGCATGCAGATTATTCTTGAGAAATTTATGACACCAAACCCTGCTCTGAGGGAATAGGCAGGGCTGTGTGGATACTTCCCAGAGATGTGAACGTGAGCACTTTGTGTGTGAGGTCAGAACGGTTGATACGTTGCAGGTTCTGTGCCTGGATGGTACCTTCCCCTGTCCCATTAGCCGAGATGCAGGCATGCTGTTTGATAACGCATAATTAGATCGTGACATGGAATGTGAGCTTCATTACACTCGTGTTTTGGCCTGGAGTTAATGGAATAGAGATTTCTAGGTCCCTCAGCTACAAACTCCTCATTTTCTAAGGGAAGAAATGGTACTTAGAAACTTCTAACACAGTACTTGGGCACTATTAAATTTTTGAAGTTTTAGAATACAATTCTCTCTCTCTCCTCACTTTCTCCCCTAACCTCCCCATCTCACTGTGCAAACCAGGCTGTCCAGGAAATCATGATCCTCAGCCTCAGTTTCTTGAGTGACAGGATGACAGCTGTATGTCCGCACACCCAGGTCTCGTCCTCCTTTTCAAGTGAGCTCACCTGTTACGTGGATAAAAAGAGCTGCTTCTACTAAAGCGTGATCGACGGCTACAGACACCTGCTTGCCCTTCGGCCTGTCTGCAGGTAGGGCCATCTTGGTTGGAGACCATCTATGTTGTATACTGCTGTGTCTCCACATGACTCTTGAATAGGACTCGTTTCTCTTATCATCTTTCTGCTTCCCTACCTCAACTGGTTATTTTAAGAAGAGTTTTCTAAACAAAAAGAGATCAAGGGGATACAAATCGGAAAGAAAGAAGTCAAACTTTCACTATTTACAAATGATATGATAGTGTACATAAGTGACCCCAAAAACTCTATCAGGGAACTCCTACAGCTGATAAATACCTTCAGTAATGTGTCAGGATACAAAATAAACAAAAATATTAGTATCCTCTCCTATATATAAATGATAAACAGGCCAAGAAAAGTCAGAAAAACATCACCCTTTACAACAGTGACAAATATAAAATATCTTGAGGTAACTCTAAGCGAACAAGTAAAAGACCTGTATGACAAGAACTTTAAGTCTTTGAAGAAAGAAATTAAAGAATGTATCAGAAAATGGAAAGATCTCCCATGCTCTTGGATAGGTAGGATCAACATAGTAAAAATGGCATCCCTACCAAAAGCAATCTATAGATTCAATGCAATCCCCGTCAAAATCCCAGCACAATTCTTCACAGACCTTGAAAGAACAATAATCAACTTCGTATGGAAAAACAAAAAACCCAGGATAGCCAAAACAATCCTGTACAATAAAAAAATTCTGGAGGTATCACCATTCCTGACTTCAAGCTCTTATTATAGAGCATTAGTAATAATAAAAAAGCTTGATATGGCATAAAGACACGTGGACCAATGGAATCAAATTGAAGATCCTGAAATTAATCCACACACCAAAAAAAAAAAAAACACTTAACTTTTGACAAAGAAGCCAAAACTGTAAATGGAAAAAAGAAAGCATCTTCAGTAAATGGTGCTGGCATAGCTGGTTATCAACATGAAGAATATTGCAAATAGACCCATATCTATCGTCATGCATAAAACTCAAGTCCAAGTGGATGAAAGACTTTAACATAGATCCAGTTACACTGAACCTGATAAAAGAGAAAGTGGGAAGTAGCCTTGAACACACTGACACAGGAGACCACTTCCTAAATATAACACCAGTAGCACAGACACTGCGAGCAATAATTGATAAATGGGACCTCCTGAAACTGAGAAGCTTCTGTAAGGCAAAGGATACAGTCAATAAAACAAGATGACAGCCTATAGAATTCAAAAAGATCTAAACAGAGAAATCTCAACAGAAGAATCTTAAAAGGATGAAAGTAATTTAAGGAATTGCTCAACATCCTTAATCATCAGGGAAATGCAAATCAAAATGACTCTGAGATACCATCTTATGCCTGTCAGAATGACTAAGATCAAAAATACACAGGAGAGCTTATATTGGAGAGGATGTGGGAACACTCCTCCACTGTTGGTAGGAGTGCAAACCTGTACAGCCGTTTTGGAAATCAGTATAATGACTTCTCAGAAAATTAGGAATCAATCTACCTCAAGACCCAGTGATACCACTCTTAGGCATATACCCAAAGGATGCTCAATCATACTATAAGGACACTTACTCAACAATGTTCATAGCAACGTTATTTGTAATAGCCAGAACCTGGAAACCATCCAGATGCCCCTTAATCAAAGAATAAATAAAAAAGTGGTACATTTACACAATGTAGTATTATTCAACTGTAAAAAACAATGACATCATGAAATTTGCAGGCAAATGGATGGAACTAGAAAAAAAAATCATTCTGAGTGAGGTAACTAAGACCCAGAAAGACAAACATGGTATCTACTCACTCATAAGTGGATACTAGATGTAAAGCAAAAGATAAGTAGACTATAGTCCACAGCTCCAGAGAAGTTAGGTAAAAAGGAGGACCCTAAAGAGGGATGCATGGATCGCCTTGGGAAGGGGAATTAGATGATATCTCCTGCATAAACTGGGGTTAGGGGGCAGTAGAGGAGAGGGGAATGGGGCATAAGAACATGAGGGAATGGGAAGGTCGAGTTGGGAGAGGGACGGAGTGGGAGAGCAATGAGAGATATCTTGAGAGAGGGAGTCTTTATAGGATTAGGGAGAAACCTGGTGCTAGGGAAATTCCCAGGAATCCACAAGGATGATTCCAGCTAAGACTCTTAGTAATAGTGAGGAGGGTGCCTGAACTTGCCTTCTCCTGTAACCAGATTGATGACTACCCTAACTGTCATCATAGAGCCTTCATCCAGTAACTGATGGAACCAGATGCAGAGATACACAGCCAAGCACCATGCTGAGCTCTGGAAATCCAATCAAAGAGAGGGAGGAGGGATTATATGAACAAGGGGGTCAAGATCATGATGGGGAAATCTATAGAGACAGCTGAACCAAGCTTGTGGGAACTCAGGAACTCTAGACCAACAGCCGTGGAGCCTGCACTGACTGAACTAGGCCCTTTGTATGAGGGAGACAGATGTGTAGCTTGGTCTATTTGATGGGTCCCTGGCAATGAATGGGACCAGGATCTATCCCTGGTGTATGAGCTCGCTTTTTAGAGACCATTCCTATGGTAGGATGCCTCGCTCACCCTTGATGCAGGGGGAAGGAGCTTGGTCCCGCCTCAGCTTACTGTGCCAGGCTTTGTTGACACCCCATGGGAAGCCTTACCCTTTGAGAGGAGTGGATGGGGGTGGGCTGAGGTTGGGAAGAAGAACTGTGGTTGAAATGTAAAATGAATAATAAATAAATAAATAAAATACTAATAAAAAAAAAAAGAAGAGTTGTCTATCTGGAAGGAATTGGCTGACAGCTCACTGGCCAGGAAGGGAGAAATGACTTTGGGGTTCAATGCATACAAACCCTATGTTGTCTCCACTGTCTCATGGAGACCTGGGATTAAAGGTCAGAAAAGAGACATTTACTGTTAACACTGTTCCAGCTTTAGAACCACCTTCAGACAATGATTATTAAATTATTGGTGGTTGAATATATTTAATAAAAGTTCTTTTTTTTGGTATTCAGTGGTGCTCTGTCATAGAGCCAATGGATCACAGATTTACTATAATTTTAGGGACATTTTTATTCCAACTTTTTATGAAAGGCAAACTACTCTATTAGCTAATCCAGTGGCATAAATAAGAATTATTAAAACTCATCTAGATTATTACTTTATTGACGTTCCTCACCTGCACACCCTGTGATATACAGTGTTTACCTTGGAAGGACGATGCCTCACAGTACAAAAAGGAAAATTGAAAACCAGATCCTGGCGGAGGGAGAAGCAGGATCATTATGTAAACAGCACCAGGTCTCATGCAGAGTCTGCCATCTAAATATCACCCCCTCAAGCAAGAAACATAAATTATTGTACCTACGATGTAATTGAAAATTGGATTATACATTAGTGAAGTCACCCATTTATCTAATCACAATCAGTTCCCATAAAATCTCATTTAGGAAAACTGAGTGTGATTCAGAGGAGGTAGAGGTGCAATTTTTAATCACGGGAATCGAAGTTTAGATTGAGATCTTAGGAAGATTTGCAGTTTAGGTCTGGTGCTCGGTGGGGCACACCTTTCATCTCTCCGGAGCCATCTCTATGTGTACCAGACAGCCCAGCCTCCCATCCAGGGAAGAGAGAGCTCAACCCACATTCAAGACTTGGTTTCTAAATTCTAGTCTAAAGACAGTGTCAAATGCATGGTGCCCGGTCTGGAGATGGCTCAGCAGTCAAGACTGTGAACAGCTCTTACAGAGAACCCATGTTAGGTTCCCAGGACCCATGTCAGGCAGGCCACAACTTCCTGTGACTCCAGCTCCAGGGGATCTGACATCATCTTTTGTTTCTATGGGCACCTGTGTGAGACACCCCCACACAGACACATAATTAAAATAAATTAAAAGACAGGCACAGGCATAACAATTAGTTGTCCAGTGCCAAATGGTCACCCTCGAAACCGTACATGCAGGTATGAGTTAAATAGGTTGTGTTTAGAGCTATAAGTGTATATACATACATGCAGGCAATAACAATTAGTTTAAAAAAGGCCATGCATTTGAAGGAGAGCAGGGAGATGTTTATGGGCAGACATAGAGGGATGAAAGTGAAGGGAGAAATGGTGTGTTTGAATTATAATCTCAAAAAATGGGGAAAAACCATTCATGGGTAGAGCTCAGTGAGTTCTGGGTGTTCTCACTCTCCTCCAGCTATGGTATGGTCCTTTATACTCATTCATTGACTCACACATTTGGTTTAATGAGTATTTCCTCAGGGTATGTGTAGTCTCTGGGTTATGAGCTGAGGATGCCAGGTTGCCGAAACTCACCTCTGTTGCATGTTGCTGTCTGTCAAGTGGGAATGACCCAAGCAGAGCGGTCACAAGAATGCACATGAGATTCCAAACTGTGCTGGATGGAGAAGAAAAATAAATGGCTCTATGAAAGGGCAGAGCAAGAAGTCTAGGGACAGGCTCTGCCAGTAAAGAGCTTGCTTTACAAGAACCCCAGTTTGGTTCCCAGAACCCACAGAAAAGCTGGACATGTACCTGTAATCCTATGACTGGGGAGACAGAAACAGGCAGGTCCCCAGAGCTCACGAGCCTCATTATCAAGCTCCAGACCAATGAAAGACCCTATCTCAAAACAAAATAAAACGAAATGAAAAATGATGGGTGGTACCTGAGAAATAGCATCATGATTGTCCTCTGCTCCCCATCCCCATACATGCATACACATTTGCACCCTTCCACACAGGAACACAGACAGACACACACAGGGATACACATACACATACACACCCACAGAGATAGATAGATAGATAGATAGATAGATAGATAGATAGATAGATAGAGATCTACTTCATACTTCGTGGAGGGCATACCTCAAGAATGACTGGGAAAAGCACACAGGGCATTCAGAAGTGGCATTCTACAATCAGGATTAAGGGTAGAACTTGGAGCATAAGAAATACTGAGGCTGAGACATGGGCAAGGGAAGGGAGCTGCAAGGTGAGGCTGGGAAGCAGATGAGGAGGGGAGGAGCTACAGTCCACAGTGGTATATAGGCCATGCGTAGGGACTGTGTTGTGAATGCGACTGGAAATCCTCACGAAAATTTAGAGTGGGATTAGGGAGATAAACCCCGAGAATCACACAGCCTGATCCTTTAACACCAGCCGGAAACAGGGCCAAGTCAGACCACTTGGAGGGTGTTGCCAAGCAAGGGAAATGTTTCTAGTTTCTGTAGGATCCAGAGTATGGAAAAGGAGAGAGTAAATGGTTTTAAGAGATATTAGCAGTGCTGGAAGGAGACTGGGTGCTGGAGAGGGACGCACTAGAAAAACACTAGGGAAATCTCCTGGGTCTGCAGTTTGCACATCTGAATGTTCGGTGTTATGAATCCCTGACAGGACAAGGAGCATGACGGAGGGCCAGCAGCCATTCTGTGTGACCACACAAACCTTCTTTGTCGTGTTGATTATCATAAACAAATGCTAAGTCGGGGGCTTGGACTCTTCCCCATAATGATGACAAATGAAGGGGTCAAAGCAGTCTCTGGGAGAATACTGAATTTCCTTTCTGAATTTATCAATATAAAATGTGCTAATGGATATTAATATTCGATCAGTTGGGTTTGCATTTCTCACCACCGCCAGGAAAGCATCGAGACCCTCTTAGATTTTCGATGGATAAAACATGAATTACTTTAACAAATTTCCCCTTGCAATGTCTTGATTATGTATTCCTACGAAAGAGAGTGTATTTGTGAAGCATCATGAACAATAATAATCACAATATATTTCAATTTATGGACATACATGCCTGAAGGCCTCCGGGCATTTTCACAGACAACAACGAAGAGAGTAACCGTATAATCAAACAAGCCAATATACCCAAATAAATAGATGTTAGGGCCGTTCTGTAAATAGACTTCTATCCTCAGAAAGTAACATCAAAGAATTGCTGCAGATAAACTGGCAAATATATTTTTTTAAAGTCTCAATCATTCTTTTTATCTTGAAATATTCTGTAGTTACTCAGGCTCTAGACTGGAAGGAGCAGGGGCCCCTGCTATTTTATCAGGGAGCTGGCACCTGTCAGACCTAATACTACCTGGCCATCTTTTGTTAACCTCTTCAAGAAAGAGTGGGGGAGGGGGAACAGACAGGCACATCCTTGAATCCTGGGGGTCAGCAAGATTAGCCAACCAATAAGCACAGGACTCAGGGAGTGGCCCTGTCTTAATATATACATTTATGTATTAATATATACTAATTTATAGTGGAGAATGAGTGATCAAGATACTGGATGTCAATCTCTGGCTTCCAGAGGTTGCATGAATATCTGCATGCATGGGTACACACACACACACACACACACACACACACACACACACACACAATTTTTTCAAAGGAACAATCTGCCAATTCCCAGCCTGTGTCGCAGCAAGGATCCAGGCCTGAGAATTAAGCCTTACTCTTAAGATATACCAAAAGGAAACTTCAACTTAACTCACCCCTACTCTCAGAAATGACTAGGTATAGGCTTCAATTTTTACTGGTATGGGTGAGGGGAGTCAGGTAATAAGGGACTTACTCTACGGGTTTGAAGGGTAAATTCTTGGTGCAGAAGTGGTGGTGGGCATGGAGGAGAGACTGAGCCTCCAGTGGTCAGGGTAGCTGCAATCACAAATGCTCCCCTAGCCAGCCATGTCATGATTTTGTCCTTGCATTTGAAAGGCTGGCTTCACAACATTCATTTAACTAATTCTGTAAGTCACCAGGCGTCTCTTCTCTGGGAAGAACACTTCAGCTCTCTTCAACAGTTGTCTGCTTCATATCATACGAACTTCTCTGTGTATGTATGCTGTTTGTTTTATTCTTTATGTCTTGGAAGCTGTATGTTTGAGAGATGTTGGTCTCTTGACACTTGATTCCTAAATGATTCAGCATGTACCTTTTAAGAATAATCTCCACAAACCATGATGCTGCAATAAGTCCAAGACAGCCATTCATATCACAGTACCATGGGAGTGCAGTCCACATTACATTCAGTCAGAAAACACCTTTTTAAAATGTGTCTCTCTCTCTCTCTCTCTCTCTCTCTCTGTGTGTGTGTGTGTGTGTGTGTGTAATTGTGTCTGGTTTTGTGTGTGGAGGTCAGGCTCATCAGTCATCCTCAGAACACCATCCATCCCCTTTCAGACAAGGTCTCTTGCTGGCCTGGAGCTCAACCACTAGACTAGATCTAATCTGTGTTTATTTGCAGTTCAGTCCCTTTGAGTCTTGGTGTGGGAGGTCCTTCTGTCTATGTGTTGCTTTCTTGGTTAATGAATAAAGAAACTGCCTCAGCCTGTTGATAGGGCAGAACTTAGGTAGGCAGGTAGATGGAACTGAATGCTGGGAGAAAGAAGGGTGGAGTCAGAGGGATGCCATGGATCTGCTGCCAGAGATAGATGTGCTGAAACTTTGCTGATAGGTCATGATCTTGTGGTGATACACAGATTAATAGAAATGGGTTAAATTAAGATGTAAGAGTTAGCCAATAAAAAGTTAGAGCTAATGGGCCAAGCAGTGATTTAATTAATACAGTTTCTGTGTGATTATTTCAGGTGTAAGCTAGCCAGGTGGCCAGGAAGAACAAGCAGCACCCCCCTTGCAACAGTGTCTATTACATGTCTAGTTTTTTTTGGGGGGGTTTCACAAAAGGGTTTTGCTGTTGTTGTTGGTTATATTTTATTCTTACTCTCTTGGCTCTTTCCTTTTTGGGGGAGCTTGCCAATCTGCCCCCAAATAAATCACATGGAGACTTAGTATTTTTTAAATTGCCCTGTCTTATCTTGAGTTGTCTCTAGCCAGCTTTTTTTATGTTAAATTATCCCATCTATTTTTTTTTTGTCTCTGGGCTTTTATCTTTCTCTATTTCTATATACCTTTCTTTACTTCTTTCTCCATGGCTTGCTGTGTTGCTGGGTGGCTGGCCCTTGATGTCTTCATCTTCTTGTTCCATCTTGTTCCTTCTCATTTTCCTCCCAGACTCTCCTATTTATTCTCTCTGCCTGCCAGCCCTGCCTATCCTTTCTCCTGCCTCGCTGTTGGCCATTCATCTCTTTATTAGACCAATCTTATATATGTTCTAGCCATGCCCAGTCTTAAACTACTTCCTGTTGCTTGCATATCAAGATGTAGAACTCCCAGCTCCAGCACCATGTCTGCCTGCATGCTGCCATGTCTCACCGTGACAATAATGGACTAAACCTCTGAAGCTCTAAGTGAGCCATGACAATTAAATGTTTTCCTTTATAAGAGTTGTCATGGTCATGGTGTCTTTTTACAGCAATAGAAACCCTAACTAAGGGTAATTAACACCACCTGTCAACATCCCCCTCTTCTAAAACCTTTTACCTAACAGTGTTAGGATTTCCTGGAGATGTTGACTCAGATATATATATATATATATATATATATATATATATATATATATATTAAAATATATTTACATTTTTTATTGTTAGTGTGTGTGTGTATGTAGATACCGCCTCATAAATACAACTTGTTCAGCCCATATGCTTGTATGTGTGTATGTTTCTAGAGCTGACTACTTGGTATTGGATAACCAAACAGGGGGCCTTTTTCCTGGGGAAGGCTATTTCTCATACCATCAGCAGTCCTTATTTGCCTGTAGTTCTTCATCTAAGGGTTAAGGCTTCATGAACTTTTCTCTTCTGGGTTAGTATGTCTGTTGCTGTCATCCATTTATTTATTTGTTTGTTTGTTTATTTATTTATTTATTATTTTGAGACAGAGTTTCTCTATGTAGTCCTGTCTGTCCTGGAACGTGCTCTGAAGACCAGGTTGGCCTTGAACTCAGAGATCTGCCAGCCTCTGCCTCCTGGGTGCTGGGTTTGAAGGTATGTGCCACCACTGCCATGTGTTGCTGTAATCCTTGTCCATGTCATGTTTAGGCAGCTACAATGATGGACTTCTGGGATGTAGCTTCCCTGACATTTCTAGGAGACACAGTCTTTTCCCAAACTCCATGTGCCTCTGGCTCTTACAACCCTCATCCCTCTCTTCCGCATGATCCTTGAGCCTTCTGGTCAGAAGTTGCATTGGAGGTGTATTAGTTGGAACTGGGCACCACACTATCCATCATGTGTTCTCTGCTGTTTGATCAGGTGTGTGTGTGTGTGTGTGTGTGTGTGTGTGTGTGTGTGTGTGTGTGTGATGGTCATGGTCTCCATCTGCTGCAGAGACATTTCTTTGGTGAGGGAGGGGTAAGACTTACCTCTTTGAGTATAAGTGTAATATCTTTTTAAATAGGCTCATTTTCTCCTTTGTCAACCCAAACTAGTTTCTGTTGCTCTTGACTGGGTGATCCAATCTAGTAACTCTTCTTCTTCTCCTTCTCTTGGCTTTTTGAAACAGGGTTTCTTTGTGTAGCCCTAGCTATATTGGAACTTGATTGTAGATCAGGCTGGCCTCAAACTCACAGAGTTATGCCTGTTTCTGCCTTCTGAGTGCTGGGATTAAAGGGATGTGCCACCACCACTTGGCTGTAACTCATCTCCTATTAGTCAGAAGTAGCAAAAAACTAGAAGCCCAAAGAACAAGCTTGGATTTACTGTCTGTGTTACCCTCAGCTGATATTTGGGGGGCTATAGTGCAAGTAGCTTGGTTGGATGCTTTCCGTATGGTCTCTCACTTTTATCTTTTTCAGTGTGGTGTCTAGAAAGAAATGAAACAGTTCACTGAAAGTCTGTCAGTAGGTGATGGGTAAAAGACACCTCATACATAAATATAAACACCCACACATTTATACATTTTCTGACTCTTTCACACACTCTGTATCTTTATCATCTGTACATGTATGTATGTTGTACATATGCATCTCTGTCTTTTGTGTATCATTTGTCTGTGTATCTATCCATCTTTCTATGAATCATCTATCATCAATCATCTCTCTATCCATCTATGTTTTATCTATCATCTTTGCATCATCTATCATCAATCTTCGTATGTATCATCTGCCATCTATGTATTATCTGCCTACCTAGATATCTATCATCAGTCATCTATGTATTGATGTGGGATTCCCCTCTGCATGCTGTGAATACCATTGGTTAATAAAGAAACTGTCTTGAGCCTATAGCAGAGCAGGTCTACCATCTGTCTAGCATCTATCTCAACCTATCATCTATTTATATATTATCTAGATATAATCTGTCTACCATCAATTATCTATGTATATATTTAATCTATATATCATGCATGTATCTATCTATCTCAACCTATCATCTATCTATCTATCTATCTATCTATCTTTCTATCTATCTATCTATCTATCTATCTATCTATCTATCTATCTATCTCCTAACTAGTTTCCTAAGATGGTCATTTCATGAAGTGAGAAGGCATGTCTGTGTAGTAGATGAAGAAATTGAGACACCAAGTGGCCAACTTAGTTGGCCAAATATTTAGTTCATCTATGGCAGAAATAAAGGAAAAGTTTCCTACTTTAGGACTTTACCGTAATTAAGCCATGTGAAGAACAGTTGTCTAGAGCTGACATAAAGCAAACACTACGTACAGTTTAATACATCTTAGGATCGCTGTTCAGACCAGTGCTTGTATGGAGTGCTTCTTCCTCCCCGTGTTATCAGCTCACCTCTGAGCCAGCAGCCCCCAGTTGGACCAGCAAGAGCTGAGTGTCCAGGTCTCACCAGTCTGAGGAGGTGACACCTCAGGGCCCGTGCCTGATTACCACTTCCCGTAGAGCCTTCAGTTATTAGTGTAATTGATGTGTCACGGCCTTCAGCCTGTGATTTGTTGTGGGCTCATTGATTAACGAGGCTTTGGCAGAGTCCAGTGTTTTTCTGCTGTTCTTCCAGCCAAGAATGTTTGTCCAGCAAATAAGAAGGAAGCAGTAGGGGCTGAAGCTCAGTTGGTAGCTGCCTTGGATGGTACACACCTGTGAGCCCAGCACTAGGGAAGTGGAGGAGCAGAGGTTCAAGATTATCTCTGGTCATAATAAGTTTGAGGTTAGTTTGGGATATGTGTGACCACATGTCAGAAAGACAGGGGAAGGAGAGTAGGGACCAAAGCAAAGAGCCTCTATCTTCTCTTGTGTTTCTTTCCTTTTGAGCATCACTGAACTAGCCAGTGCTGAATTTGCCTGGCTGGTACGTGGTAATGTGGGTTCCATTTAGTCTCCCAAGGGAATTATAATGGATTCTTTTGCTTTTATTTTTAAAAAATATTATGATGCTGCTGCTGGTTTGTGTGTGTGTGTGAGAGAGAGTGTGTGTGTGTGTGCGTGCGTGTGTGTGCTGTGCAGGTACACATGCTATGTCACACATGTGGAGGCCAGAGGACAGCTTTGTGGTGTTGACTCTCTTTCCATCGACTTTGAGGTTCATTCCTGGGGTCTAATTCAGGTTGCCAGGCTTGCTTGGCCACGATTACCTTTACCATCTCTCCAGAAGTTTCCTCCCATTTCAGTTTTACAAGAAACTAGAGGCTTACAGAAATGTATGAGGTGTGTGTGTGTGATGTAAACACGTATAGGAATGTCATTTCTCAGCACTTCTTTTTAAAAATTATTTTATACATATGGGAGTTTTTGACTGCATGTGTAGCTGCGCACAACATGCATGCTTGGTGCTTGCTTAGGCCAGAAGAGGGTGAGAGGGTATTGGATCCTCTTGGAACTGGAGTTATAGACAATTTTGAGTTGTCATGTGTGTGCAAGGAATCAAATCCTGGTCCTCTGGAAGAGTAATCAGTGCTCTTAATCACTGGGCCAACTCTCCATTTTGAGAATGTCTTATGTTTTCACTTCATTCTATTGAGCTTTACTTCTGTCTGTGAGAATAATTGAGCATATTTATCGTGTGTAATGTGAGATTTTGATTTGTGTAGACATTGTATATTAATCGAATCAGTGCAAGCTTCACACCTACCACCTCAAACTTGTATCATGTCACAAGGGCAAGGAAAGCATTCAAACGTCTCTCTTTCAGCTGTTTTTAAATATACACCATTACTGTCCATCACGAAGGGTATCTGTGATGTAGAAAGAACATCAGGACCCCTTCCTCCAGGCT
Organism: Microtus agrestis; assembly: GCA_902806775.1. Taxonomy (NCBI): domain Eukaryota; kingdom Metazoa; phylum Chordata; class Mammalia; order Rodentia; family Cricetidae; genus Microtus; species Microtus agrestis. Next base: position 121,266 of record CADCXT010004172.1, on the reverse strand, counting down.
GCAAATCTGAAGCTACTGACCAAAGCCCCTTCCCATTTACTCCTCCCAGTCTCGCTCACCAGTGTTTCGCTGTCTACCGGAAGAAGGGCAACTATTTTAGATTTTACACTTGGTTGACACCATGGGCTCATACTTACCTTTCTGATCCTGGCTTATTCCGTGGAATAAAATGTTATCCTATCTGTTATTAATTAATTAATGTATATTTTCAGTTCTAGGGACTGAACACCAGGCCGTTCCCTTGCCAGGCAATCACTGCCATGGAACCAAATCCCAGTCCCCTCTCCTACCTCTGTTGTGGCAAGTGACAGCACTCACCGTGTTTTGTGTAGCAGGACAGTATTCCACGATGGTCCTGTGTCATTTCTCCTTCATTGTGTCCTCCATCTCCAGTGACTCACGCTGATCCCACCTGTGGCTATTGTGAGCAGGGCCACAGTAAAGACGGGAGTCAGATGACTCTGTTGTGGACTGATTGCAGGAAAGACTGCCTGTCTGGGTCTGGGTGGTTACACTTGTGTTTGTATGAGTGTGTGCTTGTGTGTGTGTGTGTGCATGAGTGTGTGTGCATGCGTGTATGTGCATGTGTGTGTGTGCATGTGTGTGTGCATGCGTGTGTGTGCATGCGTGTGTGTGCATGCGTGTGTGTGTGCATGCGTGTGTGTGCATGCGTGTGTGTTTGAGAAATGCACTATGGCTGGCATTTCCCTCCCCACGTCACTATCTTATATGCAATTAAAATTATAATTGCAGGGAACCCTGAGCTCAGGGCTTCCTCTGGCTCTTCTTATTTCATTCATTCTCTTCACCCCCTGAGAGAGGCCATCCCATCTTCCTCCTGTCTGCTCCCCAGCTACCTGGCTTGTTTTCCTCCCTGCCTGTAGTGGGTTGAATGAGAAAAGTGCTTCATATGCTCATGGATTTGAGTACATGGTCCCTAGTTGGTGGCTCCATTTGGAGAGTTGGTGCAGCCTTCTTGGGGAAGCATGTCAACAAGGCACAGGCTTTGAGAGCTCCTAGCCTTACCTCACTTCCAGTTCACTGTCTCTGTTTCTGTGTGTGAATGGAGATTCAATCTCTCGGCTTCCTGCCTAGCCATCTGCTGCCATTCCTTCTCGCCATTATGGATTCCCCCTTTGCAACCGTAAGCCGGAATAAACTGTTTATTCTATAAGCTGCTCTTGGTCATGGTACTTCTGCACAGCAACAGAATAGTAACTAATACACTGCCCTTATCCCCCGAAACAGCTTACTAGTCTGACACCGACTGCCTACACTAGAATGCAAACCCAAGATGAGATGCAGTGCTTTTGGTTCTCCTGTTTCCCAGGGAATCCTCATGAAGATAGGCATCGATTGCATGGCAAAGGTACTTATGGCCTCGTGTGAAGAGTGTGCTGTAGGATGAATGTAACCAAACACAGGTTGGGAGATTGTAGAACACATATCTAAAGAGACCTGAGGCTGTAGCCAAAGTCAGGGGTTATGGTTAAGCAAGCCAAGATGCACCACCCCAAGCAGCAAATAGAGTCACAGTCAAAGATCAAGACTTAGTGGCCATGAGGCGATCCAGGAGGGTAACTCCATTTGCCAAACTACCAGTGCACACTCCAAGGAATGTCCCCACATGTGGATATAACCATTCTAGGGTACGAACCTCCTGTGGTAGAAATGGAAAATATTTCTCAACTGGGTTCAATTTTAGTTTGATGGTATCTGATGATGCCTGGGGACATTTTTAGCCACCAGCTGGATGGAGGATTTGAGATTTAGTGAATACAAGCAGGGGCAGTATTGCTCACCCCACCGAAAGAGATATCTAGCCTGGATCCCACTCTTTCCAGGTTGAGAAACTTTAGACATGGGGTAGGACAGACCTATGTGAAATGGGAAGAAATTAGAAGCTGCACACACAGGCCAGCGGCATGACTCAGAAGGTAGAGACACCTGCAGGCAAGCCTGCTGGTCTGAGTATGAGCTCTGGGACCACACGGTTTAAAGAGAAAGCTCACTCGGACCTCTGCATGTCCACCATGACAAGTATGCATCCACCAACCCCACCTCAGACATAAATCAGTATAAAAGAAAAAGAAACATTGTAAGCACATCTTGTACCCTTCCCTGTTGGAACCAAAGATAACAAATCAAAGAAGAAGATTTTCTACCCTTTCTTTTCTCCCCAAACCAAGGCCTATCAGGGTCTAAGCTTATCTCATGTTATAGAAAACCAAACGCAAACTAAACCAGAGTCTTCCCAGATGAGCCCCAACTTCTGACAGCCCAGAATGATAATCTGCTCTTCTTGGGCCCCAGGCCAATTCCTTTAATGAATCTCTCTAATTTAATTCATATTTTCCCACCTCTCTATTAAATGACACCCAGGCTCATCAAGTCTAATATTTGAACCAAACACATTTAATGACTCTTCCTTCATTAAATATCATAAGCTGCATGAGGCCTTGGCAGACAGACATCTCCCTTCCCCCTCCAGATAACCTAGAGACCCAGCAAAGTCAATAGTCAGTGTCCAGTTAATCCCTCTGCCTCCTTCTTTCCTTGCCTGAAGCTGGGGCTGGAGCCTCGTGGGCTGGAGCCAGGTTTTTATCATTGGAGAAGCATAGGTTTTCCAGGCCAATGGATTCTGTGCTCGGGCTATATCTCATGCTTTGACACTAGATGTCAGTGAAGGGTAATTGTTGTCTCAATTTAGAGGCCAGCTCAGGTACTGGCTGGCACCTTTGGTTCATGTTTTATAGCAAAGGTGAAGTATGGCCCCGTTCCTACCACACACATATATTACAATAAAAGGGGATACCAGCGCCTAGTGTTTTTAAAAGCTGGTCATAAAAGATGAATAACGAGGCAGTTTAAAGCTAAAAGACAGCTGCCAAGCTCAATGGCCATGATGGATGCCAAACACCCAGTGTGCAGAAAACCTGTTCCTCCGAGACCACCATCCAAAAAATTAATTACTACCATTCAGCATCTTTAAATGTGCCACTTAATATACTGCTACCATAATTAAATTTCCAGCCCTGTGACCTTGAGACCATTTCCTGAGATAATAAATGAGATCAAGGTTTAATCGATGCAGAGGCAAGTAGAAACTGCCCAAGGATGCAAAGAACCATGGGGCTGTGAGTCACAGTTGGGGGTGGGGCTGGGCTGGCCAAGGTGGAGGGGAGCGCTGTCATCATGGTGAGCTCATCCTTTGACGGGGGGGGGGGGCGGGCTTTTGAAATGTAGGGGTTGCTCAATCAGGACGGAAAAGTAAGGTGGAAACAGATCTCACTTAACTAATTGATGTTTATTGACTCTGCTCCTTGTGACATGCATCATGCCCTGAGTTCGGTTCTCCCCTTTGGCAGCGTGAGACTTACCTCTTAGACCAGCCTCAGCTGTGGTGCCCAGCTTCCTGCTGGTTTCAGCTAGCACCACACATATTTACCCGATGGACTTCACCAACAGCCTGTGTCATGGGCAGGCCTTGGCTTCCTGTCCATGGCTCCTTTGCAGCTATGTTGAGGGGAATCCATTTGGTACTCTTATCTGCATAACCCATAAGGGTGGGGTATACTGGATGCTCTATTAGGCATCCTTCATGAGTGTGCATTAAAGACACACATATCTTCAATTTTTTTTGTTGTGTTTTTTTTTTTTTGGGGAGGGGGGGGGGGGGGGGGGTTTGGGGGGGGTTAAAAAAATTTAGAGGACCCAAAAAAAAAAAAATTTTTTTTTTTTTTTTTTTTTTTTTTTTTTTTATTAAAGATTTCTACCCCCCCCGTAACCCAGAAGGGTAGGGTATACTGGGCACCCTGTCAGACATCTTGATGACAGCCCTTGTGCAATTTAAGTAGACATAAATAACCATGCCTCGATCTTGAGAACATTATAGTAGTTTTCGAGCTGTGAGGTCCGTGTTTCCATGTCAGGAAAGGAGGCAGGGAGAGAGTTTGGGAGGCTGAAGAGAATTTGAAGGACCCTAGACAAGTAAGACATTCTTGATTCATTCTGAGCAACTGTCACCACACAGAGTGCTAGGCAGGCTGACAGCAGTTGACACTCCTGGGCCCAGGAGGCATAGACATGCTGCTCAACCAGCACTCAAGATGCATGGGAGTAGGCCACACAGGCCAACACACAGACACATCCATGCAAGCTGGTGAAAGCAAAGTCTCGGGCCTCTGACTTCAAGGTCATATTTATTTGTACAGCTATACATATTTCTCACACAAAACTGGCAGTCTGCTCTAAGTAGTCATATAACAGATTGTGGAATGGTTTACTTTTGGAGATCTCCAGATATTCTGGTGTCAGCCACTTGATGCTGACTCACAGCCTTGTTGCTGACTCATAACTTCCTAGATGTTGGGTCTCAGCCATGTTTTTGAAGTCTTATACCAGACTCCTGTATCAACACCATGTTGTCTAAACACAAAGTGGCACACATGGCACATGCCCACCAACAGTGTGTGAAAATGTTGTTTTGATATTGCTATTCATGCTTCAAATTAATATATAATTTTAATATTTGTGTCTGTGTACTTACGTGTTCATTGTGGGTTTAGTTGCACCCAGGTATGTGGGTGAATGGAGACCAGATGTGAAAGCCAGATATTAACCTCAAGTGTCAACTTCAGGCACTGCCCACCCTTTGCTTTTGAGACAAGATCTCTTGCTGCCTGGGAGCAGGCCATGTAGGTGTGGCTGGCTGGCCAGCAAATGCCAAGCATCCACCCAGCTCCTCAACACCAAGATTATAGTGTGTGCCCTCATACACAGTTTTGTTTAGTTTTAAATATGGGTTCTGGGGATCTGTACTCCAGCACTCCTTGCAAGGCAAGCACTTGACCTCTTGGTCCCCTGAGTTCAGAGCCCTTAGTAAAAATATGTAAGTGACTAGAATTCACACCAATCTACGGTGAAGTTTAGATTTTCAGGAAAGAAATTGGAAGGTGAAAGTCTACGGAGAACGTCCTCTGGTTTGAACTTTAAGAGATTGCTCGGTGGCTAGAAGCACATGATCTTGGAAAGACACAAGCTCAATTTCTAACACTCACTAGGTGGCTCTTAACTGCTCTGGGGGACCTGATGCCAGTCATCTGGACTTCATGGGCACTTGCACATATGTGAACCTGAACACAGACATCTTATACATGCTGCGCACTGTAGCCCATGCGTTCATTACTTTCTTCTGGCTGCAGACATAATGCATGCTGCATCATCCTTTGCTAGCTTGGCTTTCTCACCACGAGGAATGTTGAACCATGAGTTAAAAATTTTATCTAATGAACTGATTTTCTCATCACAGTAAAAGGAGCAAAGACTGAAGGCAAAACACCTTTACCGGAATCCATGGAAGAAGAAAACTGATTCCACGGTCTCCTCTGAGCTCCATGTGCGCACTGTGGTATGTGCCCTCACTCCACTAATAATAAACAAAAATTTAAAAACTGACTGAATTTGGTGGAGATGGGCATAGAAGTAATTATAATAAAAGTTACGATGTAAAGTGTTTACATTTTACGAATCTTTTCCTCCCCTATATTGTTTCTTTGATGTAATACATTATCTATGCAACTGTATTTGAAACAATATTATTTCACTTTAAGCAGTTAAGAAATAAAATATACAAAAATTAATGTTGTTGAGGACCATGCAAGGGGACCAACAGGCAGCATTGGAACTCACAGAACACAGGTGGTCGGTTGGCAAATCCACACCTGAGTGAGCCTAGGAGAGGCAAAGCCCCGAGGACTATGTGTCCTGGGGACCTTGTAATGTTGTTGAGCACAACTCTGATTATTGCCTTTGCATCCCTCATAATCCATGGGTTGTGTGAAAACTCACAGGGGGTTTCTAGCCCCTCATTGGGCAGTCTTACTGGTACTTACAGGTCTGGAGCAGAGTAATGATTCAACCACCACCCTTGGAAAGAATTTAGACATTTCTAGACTGCTAGAAAGGCTAGGTTAAGGTGTTTTTGTTAGTGACTTTGAGGTAGAAAATCTTGGGGAACAATTTAAAGGTTATAAAGACATAATTTTAATAGTTGAACAAAGGACTCATCGAGGTCAGGAAACAGGAAATATGGCAGTCTGGCTATTGCTGGCTGATGGTCCTTTCTTGGTAGGTTGGTTGGTGATCAAAGGTGATGGTGAACTCCTTGTACCTGGTTCTGCCCTCAGCGTCCTGATATAAGACACTGCTGATGAGTGGGTGTGCACTCTGAGGAGTTAAAGTAGAGCTGGTTGATATTTTTCATATATAAAAGTTTAGATCTGTGATTCTTTTAAGATGTCTTATAAGATTACCTTTTGAGATAAATAAAAATGTAATTGTTCCTTTCTTTGTAACCACAAAATGTAGTCTGCCTGCAAAAGAACTGGCTGAGAAAAGTGCCTTGCTTGTTTACACTCAGTTAATCTATAACAAGTTGCTTGGGTAGGAATGAGTGTGGGTTTCTGGGACAACGTGTTTTTCACCTGTAATACATTAAATGTTTAATCATGTAAGAATATAGAAAACATGCTGTTTTTTTACTTGTATTCTTTGTAATTATTCACTTAAAAAATAGAATGTAACCACATTGTAATTTTTATACTGCTTGAAAGATTTCCCTTACTTAAGGTGTAAGGGAAAAAAAACAAAGTTAGTTAAAAGGAAGACATCAAGAGAGACAAAAGGGCAATGTCAGGGTAAAAGAACAGAACAGAAAAAGAATAGAATAGAACAAACAACAAAAAGAATAAAAAAACGAAGAGCCAAGGGGCTGGAGAGATGGCTCAGCAATTAAGAGCACTAACTGCTCTTCCAGAGGACCCAGGTTCAATTCCCAGCACCCACATGACAGCTCACAACTGTCTGTAACTCAAGTTCCAGGGAATCTGACACTCCCACATCAATGCACATAAAGTTAAATAAATTATTTAAAAATGAAGAGCTAAGGCCCCCTTACAATTGTGTGTCTGTTTGTCTGTCCAGTAGTTTGCCTGTTCTGCATCCCATCTTCAGTTTCTCCGACCTGCTTAGCATTCATCAGCACCCTAGGTGGGATTCTGACAGCTGAAGACGTATGTGTGTGTGTCAACCCCAGAGTTAAGTTCTACTCCCTTGGATAGAAAAGTCAAGTTGAGTGGTTAGTTCACCGACTCTGTGGAACCCCTTCAATCCTTGAGCTGTTGAAGGCTGATCCTCATGGCAGCAAGAAATTAAAATTTTAAGTTATTGGCTACAAGATCTCTGCAACTTTAGCTGAATTTGCATTTATCTTTAGGAAATGTGGGTAAATGCTATAATGTTCGTGAAAAAGCCTAACTTTAATTTATGACCTTTTGCTATCTTAAGCAGAGTTACCAGAAGACAGTGGTGCAAGGGAAAAGATTACAAAGCAGTTGTATCAAGGAATAAAGCTCCCTCCCACCAAAGAGTCCTGATACTGTCTGTTTACACCTGCCAGTCTTGTGAGTTGGTTCTATGAACCATTGACCCCCATATACACCCAAATCCAGAAAAACCCCTAGCGGTTCCGTTTCTTAGGAACTATGGAGAAAAGATGGGTGAGAAACGAAGGACCCTGACTTCAAGTCATCCTGGTACTCATAGATAGGGCCACCCTTAAGCAGACACAAGCTGAATTTGATCCAGATGGAAGCTCAACGTAAGTGAAGGCCAGTCTCCAAGTTTGTTGGTCAGCCTTTGAGTTGTTTCACTGTGGGATGATGGTTTAAAGTAGATGGTGGGGTGAAAGCCCTGGAGGGTCTCCTGTTGCTGTGGTGATGCCGAGCCACCCCTGGGACATCATCCCTTCCCCATCTGCTGCTCAGGTAGACTGTGTTGTCAGCAGAAGCCCCAAGATGGCATTCTTGCCTTATTTTTCTAACTGATTCCTTTGGCTCAAAAACCTCCACAAAGCCTGTAATCCTCCCAAGGTTGGATGATTTGATTTAGGGGACAAAGTGGCATTTTAATCTTATGGAATTATCATTACTTTCTGAGCAGGTGGATAAGGCAGTTGCCCCGGGGCTTGTGATTTTAGGTATCCTGGATTAAAAGGTCCTTGTTTAGAATAATCTCTTGCTGTAGGTCAGGCATACTACCCATGAAGGAGGCTGAGACTCTGTCTCTATACATCATCATTGAAGTCACGGGAGACCCCTTTTGACAGCTAGAAACTGCAGCTCAGTAAGCCATGACCAGTCATGGAGAAGCTCACTTGCTGAGTTACCCATCTAGAAAGGAGCTGAAGGAAGAGGGTTTGGGATGCTAAACTAGAGGTCGGAAAGGAAAAACTAGTTGTCTCACATCTAATTCCACTGTGTAGTCTGGAGCCAGTGTTCACCTCTTGTCTTACTGGAACCTCCCTAGCAATTCTGAGTCATAGAGCAATATTGCCACTCTCTCCCTGTCTTGTGCAGGTCTCATGCAGGTAACCACGGCTGCTGTGAGCTCAAGGGTGGAGCAGCATGTCGTTCAGGGTTCAGTGTTCCACAGCACTTCGGACCTTGCATTCTTCTTGCTCCTTCTCCTGTATTCCCTGAGCCTTGAAGGGGTGTTGCTATTCCCTATCGTATAAGATGCAGTTCAGAGAGATTCTCTGGTCAGCACCATGCAAAGTGATTCAGCTCCTGGAATGATGCTGCGAGAACAGGGATGGAGTTCATCTCACTCACCTTGTGTGTATGGCATCCCCCTGCTGAGTACAGTCATTGAGACTTGAGCATGTATCAAACCACTTACTTTGTTTTGATATCCAGTGTATATACAACCTTCTCCATTCTCTGCAGCTCTCAGCAGAAATAGTTGCTATTGATCCTTCTATCCTTGAAACTCTTTCCTGGGTCACCTCCCAGTTTTCTATCCATCTACTTGAGTCTACAGAAGTCTACATATACTTCTTTGCCTTTTTATAAAATCGATCTCTGAATTCCCCACTATAACTAACTAAGGATTCCCCAAGTTTGAATCCCTAGCTCAGGCGTTCCTCTGAGCTGCTGTCCTACACAGGGAGCTGCCTCGCATTTCCACTTAGCTGTTTCAAGGACACCACATATTCAGCACTTGGCTGTTTCAAGGGCACCACATATTCAGCACATTGAAGCCAAGACCCAGGTGCGGACAAGAACTCAACTCGGTACTCACAGCATCTAAAACGCCAGCAAACTAGACACTTTAGACTCATTCTCAAGCCTGCCTTCCTCTCTTACCCTCCTTCCAGTCTTACCAGTTTTATGGAATTGCCTTTCACATCTGTGCATACTTCTCTGCTGCTGGGGTACCAAATCCAAGCCCATCACCTCTTCTCTACCTCTCTCACTTCCCCTGATTCTTTTAAATCCGTTTTCTGCGATGGAAGGAGAGTCATTTTACCAGAACACAAACCTGGTAATGCTCTCCATTGCTTAAGATGTATCTAATTGTATGCTCTCTATTGCTGTCATGCTGAAGAGGAAGATACTAGTGCCTATCCTGCATCATCTGGATCCAATCTGATCCCTCATTCATGGATTAAACAGGATCAAACAGGTTTCATAATGGATTTTTAGTAGACAGAGTCTCACACAGCCCAGGCTGATCTAGAACTTCCTATGTAGCAGAGGATGACCTTGAACTTTTGATCCTCCTGCTGCTACCTCCAAGGGTTGGGATAAGATGTGTGCACCACAGCTCTCAGTTCACTTGGTCCTGGGATTGAACCCAGGGCTTCATGCATGCTAGATAAACACTGTGCACCATCTGAGTTACATTGGCGCCCTGCAGTTTTCTAGATGGAAAAATGGGACGATAGAAAATGAGTAAGAAGCACCTGCAACAGGAGCTCATATTTCTCACAAGCCCATGCATATTGTGCAAGTATTCTCCAACAGGAAAATTACTCGGAAAGAAGCCCTTGTTGGCGATTTTCCTGTCTACTCCTAGTGGAGGGGAGCTGGTTCAAATGTCAGCTGTGAGGGGATTCATGAGGATTTCTCTATCAAAATCTGAGGATTGCAGAGCAGGCAGGAGATGGCACAGCAGGAGAAAAACATCTGCATTAGACTGAGATAAAACATCTCGCTCATCTGAGAGATGTCGCGATAATCAAAATATCACAATATGATAATACCATACATAAACCAAAGCATTCAGGAGAGCAGGCTTCTGGGACCGCTTCCATCTACAACCTACTTCTCCCCCAAGATATTTTTGCATGGCCCTGGTATGTAGGTGTATGTAATAGGTATACAACCAAATATTTATTGATGCTAAATCATAAAGGAGCTATTTTAAAGATTTGCTTTATATGCGTGGCATGTGCCATGTCTGTGCAGGTGCGTGCAGAGGCCAGAAGAGGGTGTGGAACCCCTTGAAGCTGGAGTTACAGGCAGCTGTGAGCCACCTGACACAAATGCTGTCAAACCCAGGCAGATCCTCTGCAGGACTACTGTGCGGTCTATCAGCCCCAGTGCTTCTTTGATATGTATACAGCTTTACCGCTGGTTGTAGAGGGAATCAAATTTGCATACTAACAATACGGAAGTGCTTGTCTATTTTTATGTATTGATTTAAATTTTGGTTGAATGTTTGATACTGCCACAGGTAGGACATCTTCAACATTTTTCAGAGATAATCAATATTTTGATTAGTGATTATCAGTACTGAGAACACTGTTTCACATGAAGGCATATTATACAAAGTGGCAGAAGGTTTAGGGCTATTTCAGGAAACATGGAAAAATTTGTCCTAATCTGATGCCAAAATTCATTGAATCGTTTTTCAAAATAAAATTCAAGCCAGCAACTCAAACACACTTTTTCTTTTTCAGTACAAGGGATTGGACCTAGGGTCTGACACACACTAGGAAGTATTCTACCACTGAGCTATATTTTAAATGAAAACACAGTTAAAATTTTTTTCTTACGTTTTCTTTGTGTGGTGTGGGAGGAGCAGCACGCCACAGTCCAGGTGCAGAGTCTGAGGACGACTTTGTGGGGTCAGCTTTCTTCCTCTCAAGGGTGGGTTCCAGGGACTACACTCAGGTCATCAGACTTGGCGGCGTGTGCCTCTGCACTCAAACAGGAAATTTAAAACCCGAGCAGTCAACACAATACACTCCGAAGGTAATATAAGTTTGACACTTACATGCTGAGAAATAATGATAGGTCAATGTAAAAAGTCCCTGTCTTCTGTAACTAACCCAGTCTTTCTTTAAGAGCAAAGAAACCTTCATGTGTACAATAAAAACACTACCATTCCCAACACATAGTACTTTCAAGACTGAGCTGCGGTTTTCAGGGAGTGTTCGATGGCACTGTAGGTCCGACCACATCCACAGTGTAAACTACACACGTGCATTCAGAATGACGGCTGCAGTGGTGTTCCATGTGAAGTCCCATGATGCAACACACGCAAAGGCTGCCAGGAACATTCTGGGTTTATTACATATTTGATTTTGAATTAATTTTTGATCGTTGAGCATTCAGAAAGCCTCCTTCTTCCTCTTCTTCTTCATCCTCTTTTTCTTCTTCCTTTTCCTCCTCTTCTTCCTTCTTCCTTTTTCTCCTCTCCCTCTTCTTCTTTTTCAATTACAACATTCTCCTGTATGACCCACAGTTTAAGAAATAGGGTCACTGACTTCCTTTAGGGCCAAGAAACTACCATAGTGAATGAAATAAAATTAGTAAGTGCATTTTTTGTTCAAAGTCTAATGTTGGATGGATAACATTTGCACTTAGTGGGCGGGAGAGATGGCTCAGTCTTTAAGTGAACTTTTTGCTTTCATAGAGGACCTGCGTTTGTTTGCAGGGGCAACATGCTCAAACCATCTGTGACTCCAGTTCCAGGGCACCTGATACCCTCTCTGGCCTCCAAGGGCCCCCACATGTGGAACACAGACACACAGGCTGGCATACATAGCACACATAAAAGAAATATTTAAGCAAACACTTGCACTTAAATATGACATGAATCTGAAAGACAGCTTGTGTTTAAGAAAATAATGTCATTTTAGTAAACTTCTAACTGCATTACACTGTTTCATTCTAACTTCATTCTAACTGCATTACACTGTTTTTTTTTTTTTTCTTTTTTTTTTTTTTTTTTTTTTGATTTTTGAGACAGGGTTTCTCTGTAGCTTTTGGTTCCTGTCCTGGAACTAGCTCTTGTAGACCAAGCTGGCCTCGAACTCACAGAGATCGCCTGCCTCTGCCTCCCGAGTGCTGGGATTAAAGGCATGCACCACCACCCTGTTTTTCTTCTAAAGACTTCATGGTCAGACCTAGATGTCCTGGCTTGCAGGATACATATCATTGGATTTGTTCAAGCTACTTGCAAGTAGCTAGACGTGTTCAAAAAAGTTATTTTGGCTGAGTTCAACATCAGATCTCTCTCTCTCTCTCTCTCTCTCTCTCTCTCTCTCTCTCTCTCTCTCTCTGACCTCACACATGCTAAATAAGCACTTTACCACTGAGAATACATTCCCAAGTCCTGGAGAATTTTTTAAAACCATTTTTTGGGGACTGGAAATTCAACTGATATCTGTTTAAACCCTTAAGTATGCAAGAAAATTATTGCCCAGTCGTAAACATGGACAGTTATGACAGATAACTTTTGCCTTTATTTTCCCTGTTCAGCCATCAAAGTCCACTAACAGCTAAGAAAATGGAGTTTTGCTTATTTTTCATAACCCTTAACTAGCTCTAACTTTTGAATAAATTGCAAGACAAGCTAAGGATTGAGGCCGAACTGCAGTTGCATTTTTAAGGTAGTTGTTTTTCCCCCCTCTCCTCCAATCTAATTTAGGATCTCTGGGATAAACAAGGTATTTTACATATACTGCTAGGAATAATTGATAGTTCAGGCCTCTGTGTGTTATACTTGTTAAAATATTTGCATTCACAAGCGAAGTCAGAATTAGGGCTTTAGGCTAGCTGCATATCCTATCTAAGGAATGGAAGACACAAATAGCACTTTTGAATGGTAATTGTCTTGAAATCATACATTTAAAGATACAGACTTACATTTTATAAAAAGGAAATACTGTCTTCCTCGCTTATCTGCCTCCACCCACAACCCCAAGTGTGGGTGTGTAACACAGTGGTGGTGTTGAAAATAAAAATGTGTTTGACCCAGAGGCCAGTGCACACTGCCCCAAAGGTCCTGAGTTCAATTCCCAGCAACCACATGGTGGCTCACAACCATCTGAAATGAGGTCTGGTGCCCTCTTCTGGCCTGCAGGCATGCACACGAACAGAATATTGTATACATAATAAGTAAATAAATAAATATTTAAAAAATAAAAATGTGTTTGACCATCTGCCCAGAAAAGCTTGGTTGTTGTGTGACTTCTTTTGAAGAGGCATGAGCCCACATCTCCTCATCCCAGATGGGGGCAATCATGATGTCAGAGTAATTCCACCCAAATGTAGCTTATTAGCCTAATGCGTTTATTGGGGTTACATTAAGAGCACAGGTAATGTTTTACCTATAGGAGCAGAAGTATTACAAAGGCCGCTGAATCACCAAAAAAAAACCCTACCCAACCTGGGCGATGACTCATGAAAGCTTCATCTCCCTGGAGCTTCCTGCAGAACCTGAGAAACGCTCTACTGATAGGGAGTCTCCTCTCTCCTGCAACTTACTATTACCAACTACTTATACAACCATGATGAAGGGCCCTGTGACTCTTGTGGGTTTCAGGAATTTCATAGGACTTGTGAGTTGTGTCTAATACAGACTTTCTGAGTTTCCTTTACTTCCCCGGGGGGGTAATGGTTCAATTCCTTAGATGCAGCTGCATAACTTGTGGGGTGCTACTGACTAGTAACCAGGTCACTGTGGGGTGATGCTATCCATCCTGAACTTTGGATGAGAAAACAGAGGGAGCTGTGTGTGGCTATAGCGATTTTTCACTTGATGTCATCTAAGCTCTCTTCTGCCTGTGTCAAGATCCCATTTTACCTCTTTAAGGCTTACTCTGGCTAACCAATCATGAGTGTGAGACAATCCATGTCACCCACTGATAATAGTAGTCCGTCCTCATCATTTTTTCCTTCAGAAGCAGGAGGCTCTACAGTGAACCTGAGTGAAGGTAAAACGGAGCCCAGGCCCCAGGTAGGAAGTACACCATTGTGATATGTACAGCCTCATGCCTTGAACACACAGATTGGAGATGTTTGGTTCATTTTCACAGATATCCTGACTGCCACAAGCTGAGGCCTGAAGGATGAATGAGCACTGTCTAAGTAAAGAGTAGAAGGCAGGGATGTTCCAGAGGCCACAGCACAGGTGACGCTTGCAACACGATAAGAATCCAGCCTGTCTGGGCAAGAGGCTTGTGTTTGTCTTTCATCACCATTGTAGGAGAGTCCTTGGAGAGTTATAATCATTAACACATATCAAGGGAGGTTGCTAAACAACTTCTAACTGTTCCCTTTGAGATCTGGGATGTAGGTAAAAGAAACAACCTAACTGTGGACCAAAATGAAATGAACTCAAGTTTGGAGTGATGGCTCTGTAATTAAGAATGTCCTCTGTTCTTGCAGACAAATTGGGTTTGGTGCCCACCATCCACACGGATGCTCATAAGCACATGTAACTCCAACTTCTGGGGCGCTGATATCCTCTTCTGGCCTCCAGGGGTTCTCATGTGCACATAACTTCACGCAGGCAAACATTCATATGCATAAAATAAATAAGTAAGCAAGTAAATAAACCATTCCAAATACAGCGGTCTCTCAGAATTCAAAGTATACAAGAAACCCTCCACTTTCAGGAAGAGGCGTCCATATTATTTATTCATGAGGCCGATACACTGCCTGCTGTGCTAAGGAGCTGTGTCTTCTATATTCATGGAGTTTTAGACTCAGTTTATCTCTGTAAGTTGGGTTGAATGGACTTTCCATCTCGTACAAGTAGCAATGTCTGTGTCTTTGCATGTGTCCTGGTGTGTAAGCTCCTTGGGGGCTCGTGTCATCCTCAGTTCTGTAGATTGTAGGTTCTCAACAGATTGCTACTTAGCATCTGTTATTCTTTTAAGAATCTAAAGCAATTCAGGGTCTTGGCTAGCTTTAAAGAGGAGATAAGATTTCCAGGCAGGGTTGTGGATGTGCCCACTAGAAATCCTGCAGAAACACACAGAGGTCGCTGGGTGACCATAATCTTCATGGCTCACAGCATCCGAGGCCTCAAACGTCATTTTCGGGGCCAGCACCTTTGTGGTTCTGAGTTCTTGAGTTTTACTTTCTCAACTTAGAATCCAAACAAGTGCCCACCATAGGATGCTGTCATCGGATTTATGACTACCCTGGGACACTGAGAGGGCAAAGGATCAACTCTGTAAAATATGTCCCAAACCATAACAACACACGCATATATATATTCCTGCTACCTGCGGTGTTTTTCTTATATCCCCTAAGCGCAGTACTGTCAGCTACACTTGGGTTTCACTTTTTTCTCGTTGATGTAATGGTTGCAGAATTGTGGGGAAATAACAAATGGAAGTGTGTTAATAATCTCCCAACTTAAAGCTCACATTTCTAAAGACCATCATTTTCGTTACAATTGTTTATAGAGAAGAAACGTGGGGTGCCAGCAAGTCACTGAGCTTTGAAGCCAGGCACAGTTCAAGTCCTACCTCTTCCTCTTAGCAACTATGCAAACTTGAGCAAGTCACTTTAGTTCTTTAAACCCCAATTTGCAGATCAACATCCCAGAATAGTAAGACACATTTTTTTTCAAGTTTAAGAGACAACTTAAAATGGAAAATGCTGATTTATGAAGATGTTGACACATTTATGTTACCAGGGTAACCTTCCTCTCTGAAAACGCTGACTCCGGCACCTTGTGGAAGAGCCTCAGCAACACGCCACTACTTACTTATGAAGGGGCCTCTTTCCTGGTCACCACATTGATGACAAAATAAATCCACACTTGATTGTCAGGTCCACTTGTGAAGCTTCAGACAAGACCATATTCCTGTTTGTCTGGAGGTGTCCAGTGCAGCTTGTGAAGCCTCGAGTGTTGTCTTTTACTTCGAGTAACAGTGCATTGTCTGCTCCAGGGCTGCACAAGGAATTTTAGAAGGAAAGATATGGTTAACATCCCAGTATGGTTCATAATATTGTTTGAACAGGACACATTTTAAATTTTTTTCCTTTACTTTCTCTTCCCTTCCATTTCCTCCGCTCGGTCCCTCCTCGTCCTTTTTTTCTTACCTGTATATCTTTCTTTCTTTCCTCCCCTCCCTCTTTCCCTCTGCCCTCCATCCCTCCTTTCTTTACTTCTCTCCCTTTCTCTTCTTTCTTTTGTTTTTTTCCCACCTTTGCTAGGGTTGAATTTAGATCTTTGTGTGATGGTAACCGAGGGAATTCTCCATTGCAGAGCTACTCCCTCACCCTTTGGCTCTCTCCTTAACCACACAACCTAAGTATAGCAAAACAGCTCCTGGGGCTGTTGTGTTCTACTGAATCAGCTGCATGTTTCAGTGGGTAGACAAGACTGAAGAACACTGAGCATTCAGCTGAGCCTCTCCCCATACACCTCGAAGGTCTGTTCGTGACAAAGCAGCAGCGGTGACCCATTTGCTGGCCCCTGGTGCTCACTCCCAGTGTGGTCTGTGTACCACCACTGCTGGTATCTGCCTGGAGAGTGTTAGAAATGTAATGTCGTGGATCTCAAAGAGTCACGTCTGCATTTTAAACACTTTCAATCCCTCGAGGATTCATGTTTCCGTTTGCCAGGCGCTGGGCTAGAAAGTCTCAGCAATGCAAGACTTGAGGGGCCAAGGGCAATTGTTTTAAAGGATTTAGTGGGGTGAGGGGTCCCAAATATTTTAATGAAATTTTGTGGCTAGACAAGAGCTGCATTGAAAGCAGTGCTCTCTGCCCTTCACGAGTGACAGAAATGTCCCTTCTTGGCCCTTCTCATCCCCTCTCGTTCCCTCTGACAAAGGAAGAGCAGCGAGAGCTGGAGACATTCACAGAGCTAGTCTCTTGCTAAAATAGAAAATAACCTTCTATTTCTGTAACTATTGGTTTTGGCTGATAGAAGACAGGCATACCGTCATATTTCAGGGAAATTACTATGCCTTAATGAGAACTTTAGGTTGACAGGAGACATCTCAGTCAAATGATAGTGAAATTGATATGATCAAGATGAAATATGTGGCATATTTATCTAATCAGCTAAAGCTGCAGTCTCTAACCATGGTCATTTACAGCTCAATCAACTCATCTGGTCATTATCAGCTAATGATACAGTGAGTGATGGCCCCCATGCGGAGATAATAAGTGAGTCCCCGAGAATCAGCACTTCTGTTACAGAGTGTGACAGGTGGGACCGAAATAGAGGTCTCCGAATACAGTTAATGTCTGGCTTACACGACAAGAACTTAATAGGAAAAAATAGAGCTGCATAGTTAGAAGATGTTGAAAGCAAATTAGCAGTTTCGACCAAGCATCATTAGGAGGTGCACACCTTTGGACCAAGTGGATTTTCTTTTTAAAAACAACATAAAACTTCCCAGATTGCAAACAGACTCAAAAGCCTTTTCTCCTATATTATTTCTGAGTAAATGCTGATATGCTGCTTTCATATATTTCCTGCGAATGAATAAATATGCATTTTCCTGTGGCTCTCAATATAGCCACCAAGCTGAGGAATTTAACACAGATACATGACTGCTGTTTTGCCTGCCCTCCAGAGGCAGGAAACATTTCTCTAGGCACTAGAAGAGCTAAAGGAATTTTTGGATCACAGACAGGTTGACATGGAAAGAGAGCTGTGTGTATCTTCACTTAAAAAATGGTTTTATTTTTAATTATGTGCCCTTGTGTGTCTTATATGTGTCGTGTGTGTGTGTGTGTGTGTGTGTGTGTTGGCCTCAAAGTCCAGAAGAGGGTATCAAATCCCCTGGGGCTGGAATTACAGCCTGTGTGAGCCTCCTTATGTGGATGTTGGAACTGAACTTGCTCTGCAGGAGCAGTACGTGCTCTTAAGTGCTGAGCCATCTCTCCAGCTTCTGTAGCTTCACTGCTACAAGTTTATTCACAGGTTAGGAATAGAAATAGCAGGTCTGCCCCTGTAACTACGTGGTTGAGTGCACAAGGCCTAACACCATAAACAAGCCCATTAACAAAGATAATGGAGCCAGACAGATGAGAACTCACAAGTTCAGGGAGCATAGAGCTGCTACTCTGCTGGAGAGCCTGAAATTCTTAGTCGATTCAAGCTCAAAATAGAAAATCTATTAAATAGCATAGAAGTCTAAAAACTGAATTTTCCCTCTTTCATTCAGAGGAAAGTAGACCCTGATGTTTCATGAACTGAATTACTTTATTACCAAGTAAACATGAAATCAAACTCTAGTAATTGTGGCTGTCACCATAAAGTTCTTTACGTGCGAACCAGAATCAAGCAAGGTTGGAAAGCTAGCAGAAAAGGGAGGAAGGTATAGAAGAGCGGAACATCTCAAGGGACTGAGGAGATATTAAAGCCTTATGGCCACTTGACAATCAATTACTCTGGAAGCTAAGAAAAGACGTTTCTAGTCGTAAACAACTCCTGGCCAGACTTTGCTCTTTGGATGAATGAAATTCTCAGACAACACAGGTTCCTGCTTGGTCAGAGCCTCTTGGTGCATGACATCAAAACCCTGAGAGAATAATTTAAGAGAAGTACCTTCAAGGGGCTGGGGAGATGGCTCTGTAGTTAAGATCACATACTGTTTTTCCAGAGAACTGGGGTTTAGTTCCCAGCACCCACATGGGGTTGCCCACAACTACCTGTGACTCCCAATCTGCGAGATCTGACCACTTCTGAATGTCATGGGCATTGCACTCACATGTGCACATAACCCCACACAGACATGCACGTATACAGACAATTTAAAGGTTAAATAAAAATTTAAAAAGAAACAACATGATGGCTCTTATACGAACATAAGGTAAGCCTGCTTCTAAGATTCTGTTAGTGTTACTAATCAGTGAGGGAGCTATTAAGATACTGTGATTTGTTGCTACAACGCTTTTAGGAAAGGGGTAGATAGAGGAAGAAGAAGCAAGCTCTTATTGTACACTGTAGGATTTAGACCACAGGACAATTCTAAAAGTGCTGCAGATATTTAATAGGTGGAAAGCAAAAGCAGCTCAATTGCCCATCAATAAGGAAATAATTAAACAACAGCAAATACATATATCCTTGGGCAACTACGAGTGTTGGTTAAGCATCTTCTACAGCACTGGAAGTTTGCCCCAGTGATTCTCAGAGCCATGCAGGATGCATGTGAGAACGTTCTGTGATTCCAGTGGCCACATGCTTTGGGTCACCTGGCATTCTTCTGGCTTATCTTTGATTTTTTTTGCAGTTATTATTTTTCCCATCTTGCTTTCAAAACCGTTCCACTTTAGATGATGGATGATCAGCCTCTGTCGTTCATTGGCTGGGAGGTGAAGGATCAACTCTCAGTCTCCCATATTTCCCTTGGACGCACCCCAGAGGAGAAGAGGGCAAATCTCAGGAGGCTTTCTTAGCTGTTTGTATCTCATTTGCACTTAGATAGTTCAGAAGAGCGCTGGATATTAGAAGCATTCAGAAATGTGAGTGGCTGTTATTGCTCTCATCACATCTGATTCAAACAGACAGGCAGAGGAAATCCGGGGCAATGCCTGCTCTTTGTGAGGGCAACCTCGGACTTGAGGACAGGGCTGCGGTGGTGCCTGAGATGCAGAAGGAGCTCGCAAGCCCAGTGTAGCTCGCCACTGTTCCCGCTTCTGTCATAGGTAATGCGTTATCTCCTGTTGGCTTCCAGATCTGAGTTAAAAAGAATCTGAATGTTTTATTTTACCATTTATTTGGGCCCAAATGTGTCAAGGCAAATTACCGTGTGGTCTGGATTCATAAGCAGGCGAGCATATATCTTGTGAAAACCTGGAAAGAGAGACAATTTCGAGAGAAAGGGACAAATCTTGGCTATCACATCTGGGATAAAACTGAAGAAGATTTTAAATAAAAAAATTTCTCTTTCTGTCTCTGTCTTTGTCTCTCTCTCTCTTTCTCTGTGTGTGAGGGTGTAAAGGCCAGAGTAACCAAGAATTGCTCTTCAGGAATCCCATTCACCTTTCTTTGAGACAGTGTCTCTTACAGGGCTGAAACTTGTCAAGTAGGCTTGACTGATCGGCCAGGGAGCCTCAGAGAACCACCTGTCTCTGCCTCCACAGTGATGGATTACAAGCACTATGTTTGGCTTAAGAAAAAATTATTGTTGCCGTCCCCTCACCCTTTGTGTGTGTGTGTGTGCGCACGCATGCTCTGGAGGGGAGAGGAAAAGAGGGAGGCGGTGAGAGAGAGAGAGAGAGAGAGAGAGAGAGAGAGAGACAGAGACAGAGAGAGACAGAGACAGAGAGAGACAGAGAGAGAGAGAGAGAGAGAGAGAGAGAGAGAGAGAGAGAGAGAGAGAGAGAGAGAGAGAGAGAGAGAGAGAGAATGCTACAGCATGCATGTACATGGAGGCCAGAGGAGACCTCTGTGGAGTCAGCTCCCTCGTACCTCTTCACGGTTTCAGGGATTGAACTTGGGTGTCAGGCTTGAGTGACAAGTGCTTTATCTGCCCTGTCATCTCCACAATGGGATCCAAATGCTAGCACTGCACACGGGTTCCACATACGCTAGAGAGAGAGAGAGAGAGAGAGAGAGAGAGAGAGAGAGAGAGAGAGAGAGAGAGAGAGAGAGAGAGAGAGAGAGAGAGAGAGAGAGAGAGAGAGAAATTTCTTCTTTATATTCAGTCCTTCTTCCTCTCCAGAGACCAGTCCACTGATATCTGGTGATGTGTCCACTCTAGTTTTTAAAAAATCCATTAAAAATAGAATGCATATATGTTATAATATTTAAATGGGTATCTTATATAAACCTCTGTTTTCATCACTTGCAAAAACTTCACTAAAATCATTCTTTTGCATAATGTTTGGCTCTAGTCTTGTCTTTTTGCGTTTTTTATTTTCAAGAATTTATTTATTTTTATTTTATGTGTGTAAGTGTTTTGCCTGCAGGTGTATGGGGACACTATGTGTGTTCAGAACCCTCAGAGGTCAGAAGAAGATGATGGACACCTTGAAGCGGGAGTTACAGACAGTTGGGAGTCACCATGTGGGTGCTGGGAACCGAACCAGAGTCCTTTGCAAGAGTAGCCAGTACTCTTAACTGCTGAGCCATCTCTCCAGCCTCTTATTGATTTTTTTTGAAACAGCTTCTCACCATGTAACCAAGATTGGCTTTGAACTTACAGCAATCCTTCTGTCTCAGCCCCCTACGTACTAGGGTTACAAGCATGAATCACCATGGCAGGCTTGGATCTATATTCCATGATGTAGCTATACTGTGAGTTATTGGACTCTTTATTGTTAATGAATCATTAGATTGCTTCTGCTATTTTGAAATACAATTACAAACGTTGCTGCAGTAACCGTCTTGAGTTCATCTTACTGTGCACAGACACGTGTAGAATGACTTACAGGGCGTGCATTGCTGTATGACTGCTTTGGTGCACACTGCCAAATTACAGTATCTTGCAAACATGAATTACAAGTCACCTTTAAACATTCTGCATTTTGTATGCAAAAAAGAGCTAGATCATCCTTGCAAGACCATCCGTCAGTTCTAATTCTTAGATATTTACTTAGTCAGAGCATTTGATCATAAATAAGAATGAAGTAAGACTGTAGCAGTGCAGTAATCTTAGTACTAACGTACCTGGAGTGCTGACCAGGGACCTACCCTAGGGCTGGTTTGCAGAGACACAGAATTTCCTTTATGTTGTATGCCATGTGAGTTGGCTTTGGGACATTGACATGGACCAAAAATCAAGGCTTTTCCTAGCCGTCTTCCTCTTCCCTGTTATGCAGACATGGGTGCTTAGGGAAGAAGGCTGCTACCACCCAGCCAGTCCTTTGAAAAGAAGAATGTCTTGGTGTTGAGAACAAGGTTAGCCTTCACACCCACCTTCATTCATACCGCCCATCTCCATTTATACCAGTACCACAGCTCCTATCTCAGCTTGAAAGGAATTTAAGACTGGATGCCAAACCCGTAAATATTCTAGTTTGCATTTTAATCTCAGGTTTGACTGCTAGGATGCAGATAGTGCAGGAATTGTTTCACATTAACTAATGGGTGGGGAGGATATCAAGTCACTTTTGGGGGAACACAGTTTTGCATCTGTCGACAACACTGTGAACTGTGTTATCCCTGTATGAATTCCTGGAATTTGGATGCGGTATTAACTGTGTGTAGGTCTGGGCATGGGTAACCACTGGGGTGGCCTACTTCATCATCAGTTTGAGAAATTTACTACCTAGCTTGAACCAATTGACGCACAGAGAATGAGAACAAGGATGGGCAAGGTTTCCTTGACTGAGAAATAAAACCTCCTCTCAAGCACTTCTTTTAATCCTGAAACACAAGGCTCCTTCTAGCTCCCTCCCAGTGGTAACTGGCGGTGTGGGCTCTACAGTGGAAAGAACATTTCTAATACAAAACAAACCCCAGCGTATCCATCTTAAAATGTAGTGTCTTAATGTGATCCGTGACTTACCACCTTTTATACTGCTTTCTGTTTGATTATAATTTTATCTATTAATCATGTTAATCCAACAGAATCTGCCTTAATCAAATGTGAATCAATTACCCAGTTCTTCAAATTATATTTTTAATGAAAGACATTTTTTAAAATTGAATGCCAATTAGGCCAAGTCTAACTTGTTCAGGAAAGTTCGGGTTATCACAGAACAGTGTGAGCCCTGGACTCTACCTGTATTCCGGCGCTTTCTGATGAGGGCGTGCTGTGTGCTCTTAGACACAGCCATTAACCTCTCTGTAATTCCCAGTTTTCCACCTGTGAAATGGAGATAATGATCCTTCCGGCTTGGGAAATGATTTTATGGCTCTGTTGAAAAATGTAGCCAGAATACTATTATTTTTGTAAAGCCTTATGTGATCTGGCTCTTAATTTCTTACTGTAGGTGGCTTTGTTTTTCCTGAACACCACAGTAGGTTGCTTTTCCACACCATTAAAGAGCCATACAGGAATCCACAGCGGAGGAAATCAGGCTGGGCAAGGTCTGCCTTAAACAGACGTTCTTTATAAAACCATTTTATTATTTTACGTGTGTGTGTGTCCATGTGCACGTGTGTGCATGCATGTGCAAGTTCCTTAGGTGGTCAGAAGAGAGTATCAGATCCCCTGGAGCTGGAGGTATAGGCAGAAGTGAGCTGTTGTGTGGGTGCTGGGAACTGAACTTGGGCCCTCTGCAAAAGCAGTATGTGTTCCAAAGCATTGAGCCATTTCTCCAGCCCCTTGAAAAGACGTTCTTCACCAGGGATGTGTATGGGGTCAAAGTGCCAAAGATGCTTTAACTGTTGGGTTCATGTACTGTAGTCCGAGTGCCCTTTAGGAACTCTGACTGGAAAAGCAGGCAAGGCTGCTTTTGAGTTCGGTAGAATAAGGGCTGCTGGCCTATTAATAAGGCCTGAGGCAGACAGGGAATGGAGCACAGAGGAGTGAGGGTGGAGGGGTGGACCATAGCCAATTTGGGCATAAAGGGCTTAATCCCATAAAGGTCTCTGTGCATGGACCTCCGAGGTTTGGCTCCACTGAGACTGTATCCTTGTATTATTTGACTTCATTCACTGAAACAAACAGCTTTTAATGAAGAAAGCATCATTGGGTTCACAGTTTCAGGGATTTTAGTTCAAAGTCGCTTGGTCCTACTGCTTTGGGCCTGTGGCAGGAGTGAGTATATCTAGAGAATACGTGATAGCCTGGCCAAGAAAGCTGCTCAACTCCTAGACAGCTGGGGAGTCAAGAGACAGGGAGATGCTACAGTTTTATTTCTGTTATTATAATAAAATATCCTGACCCACAGCAATTTAGAGGAGAAGAGATTTATTTGGCTTACAGTTCCAGGTGACAGGCCCTTGCCAAAGGGAAGACAAGGCAAGGTCTCAAACAGTCACATCAAAGCCACAGTGCAAAGCAAAGACAGGATAAACATATCCTTGCGCTTGTCTACTTGCTCCCAGCTAGCCTTTTCCTTGCTTATACCGTTCAGGACACCCTGCCTGGGAAATGGTGCCACCCTTAATGATTTGGGTATTCCTATATTAATAAAGATAGTTTCCCATGGGCTGGTCTGTTCTAGACAGTTCTTCAGTTGGTACTCTTGTTAGGTGATCCTAGGTTGTGGAAAGTTGACAGTTAAAAACTAACCATCACAGAGCTGGGCGGTGGTGGTGCACACACCTTTAATCCCAGGACTCAGGAGGCAGAGGCAGACAGATCTCTGTGAGTTCAAGGCCAGCCTAGTCTACAAGAGCTAGTTCCAGGACAGGCTTCAAAGCTACAGTGAAACCCTGTCTTGACCCCCACTCCCCGAAACAAACAAACTAACTGACAACTAACCATCACAGAATGCAACAGGGTCCTGATAACCTCTTTGAGGATGTGTTCCAAGTTCCAACTTCCTCCAGTTAGGTCCAACCACAAAGCTTTATTTCCCAATAGCACATGGACCGAGGATCAAATCATTGGGGGCAACTTTCAAGAAACCAACAATAGCAATAATGCAAGTTCTCTCTCTCTCTCTCTCTCTCTCTCTCTCTCTCT
The DNA here is from genome assembly GCA_902806775.1 of Microtus agrestis. Taxonomy (NCBI): domain Eukaryota; kingdom Metazoa; phylum Chordata; class Mammalia; order Rodentia; family Cricetidae; genus Microtus; species Microtus agrestis. Next base: position 96,632 of record CADCXT010004172.1, on the reverse strand, counting down.
CTCTCTCTCTCTCTCTCTCTCTCTCTCGGGGGTGTGTGTGTATGCACTTTTCTCTCGAAGAGTCTATCCTTGGAACTGACTTCTAGTAAGTTTCTAAATGGTGTAAAGGACACCTGCTTTAGCCTCAAATTGGCTATGAGGTCAATGACCCTAAAGCTTGGTCCGGAGCTGATGCTGTGGGATCATCTCCACCTGTTCAGAGACGGCGGAAAGGCATCTTATCAGCAGACAAGTGTCTGTGTGTGTCCCGCAGAGCTGGCTGCCATTACACCGTGTGAAATTGGGGGATCTGGACCTCTTGGGAAGAGGGCTCTTTCAAGTTGTTGAAGTTTAGGGAGGTAATGAGAGTCGCCACATCCTCTCTCTTCTCTGCCACAAGTGCCTACTCGGCTGGTATTTAGCACTGTCGTGGAGTTGAAATTACACAGTTGAGTCTCTGTATTACAAGCTGATCCAGCCAAGCGTCTTCTGTATAGCAATGACAAGTGATCTCAGGGTGGGGGAAAGCTCTCCTGATGGCAGGTGGCAGTGTGATATATCAGGCTCTTGATGGACAGCTAGGGCCACCTGTCAGTTTGCAAGTTCTGTATCCCAGCGGTTCATGGGAAACCATTTGTATTAATGACCAGGCAGCTTCTGTCCCATGAAACAACCTAGCACCTGCTGTGTAAACTGAGCTCTGTGAGTATTCTGATGATAATTTCTTGTTGCCATTGGACTTAAATGGGAGTGTCACACGTTCTCTCTGAGACAGTCCTCCTTCCTGTGTCTGAGTTCTGTTAGAATGGAGACCTGCATCCCATTCTGTGTGATCTTGCTGCTGTGGGGAGTGCCCTTTGCCCAGAGCATGGTATGGAGCTAAGTACCATGTGCCCCATAATCTCTAGTAATCCATCCTGCACCCCGCTGCCCCAGCAAGAGCAGCACAAACATCCCCTGGTCTAGGAACAAGGAAAGCCTCACTGCACACAAGTTAGATGACGCTTTCTTCCCAGCGATTATGACTCTTCTGGATGGAGTTTTAGTTCAACTATCAGACCAATAATGTGAATAGCTGTAGCTACTTAAAAATGTGTGTGTGTGTGTGTGTGTGTGTGTGTGTGAGAGTGTGGTGCACTTGCCTGTGGAGATCAGAAAATGGTGTCAGATTCCTTGATGCTGAAGTTACAAAGAGTTGTGAGGTGCCCAGGATGTGTGCTGAAAGCCAAGCCCAGGCCTTCTGGAAAAGCAGTGAGTGGTCTTAACCACCGAACCAACCCTCTGACCCTGATACCCACTTTTGATCTGAAATAATAGAAACAGGGTATGAGCTGGGATGGGATTAAATTTCAAAAACAAACTCAAATCTATCCAGTTTATTTAGATATCTGTTTTAAGATGAATACATACACACAGAGCACAAACATACCCCCCATAACTAATCTAATTCTCTCACTAGATATTAATTAGGTGAAGGAGGGAGGAAGAAGAGATAAGAGACAATAAGTGGGAGAGAAAATTCCTTTGATTTAAATTAAATTTAGATTTAAAATTATGCCACTCTATTTGAAGAACTTCTGTCAATAACTCACTATATTCGCTGATCTTTTTAATGCTGCAGTGACAGTTTAATTATTAGGGACAATTAAAACAGTTAGTATTATTTTGAGTTTTTTATGTTATAGTAGATTATTTCACATTAAATGTTAAATACCTATCAGTTTTCATTTCCTGTTAATAAATCCCCACATTCATCAGCCCAAAATACGATCATACGAGACATACTGTACAGAGAGAGAGGAGACGGGGGGGAAGAAGAGGGAGAAAGGAAAGGAGAGGGGAGAGGAAAGAGATGACTGGGACAGGAAAGACTTAGGGAGACTGAAAGGGAAAAGAGGAGAAGGAGGAGGAGGAGAAAGAGGAGGAGGAAGAGGAGGAGGGGGAGGAGGAAGAGGAGGAAGAGAAAGCGGGAGAGGGAAAGGGGAGGACAAATGAGGAGACTGGGAGACTGAAAGAGATTGAGAGATAAAGAAATTGAGAGATAGAGAAGGCTTGAGAGAGTTGTGAGGGAGACGGAGGGCAGGAAAGAAAAAGGGTGGAGAAGAGAGGACTGGGATACACACACATACACACACAGGCAGAGACAGAGAGAGAGAGAGCATTTTTAAGTCTTTGTAGAAAAATTTTTAGGCATCTTGTGTCTCAGTGGCTTGGTTATGATTGATGGCGGGCAACATAGTAAATAATGTATTTACTGGTTCCTAACAGCGAAATAATGCCCTTATATTTCACCTTAACTGGATTGTCAATACTATATTGATGAAGTGTCACAGGCTTAGAGGTAAACTGACCTTGTGTCACCATTTTTCTTCCCGCAGCATTACTGATGGCTCCAGAATAAAAAAGAAAGAAAGACATTTACCTCCCCGGTTAGTAGATGTTACCAATGAACTTGGTTGCGCTGCTTTCTGTACACTTGCTTCCTTGGGAAGGGCAGATGGATGGAGCTCATTGAGCAATGGAAGATGTGGGTGTTCTTCCTTCCTCTCCTCAGGGCTGTGGATAAGGCTGCTTGGCCAACTGTTGGATGCTCATCCCTGAAGGCGACTTGAGGTCCCTTCTGAGGGCAAGGGCAGCTTGTGAAACACAGAGATGTGACCTCTCTCTGCCTCCAGAAACACCTCCTGACTTGTTTGGGAACCCCAGATTACACAAAGCAGATGAAGACATGAGATAGTTTCTATCATTCTGGAGAAAGCAGCCACTTATAATCTGTTTGGCAGAGCCTTCCCGAGCAGCTGCTCAGAACCAGTAATGAATAGACACGGATACACACAGACTACCTTCACGCCGCGGCGAGGCAACCTGCTGACCTCCTGCTCACTTTTCCTTTGTTCTGGTCCTGTCATCTGCAACATCCCAACTCTAACAGAGTCCTTCTCTGGGTCCTCTCCACACCTCCCTGTCAAGGCTAACATGAATAACCAATGTAAAAGGATCTAGAATCACATAGGGGGCAAGCTTCTGGGCATGCCTCTGAAGGAGTTCTAATGAACGGAGGTGGGAAGTCCCAGCCTGAATGTGAGTGGCCTCATTCCATGGCCTGGGATGCCACTCGAATAATAAAGGAGAAGGTGAGTTGAGTGCCAGCACTCATCCCCTCTGCTTCCTGACGGTGGATGAGGTGTGATGCTCCTGCCTGCCATGTCTCCTTCCCCACCACGGTGGACTGTATTCTCTACAGTGATAATCCCAAATAAGCCTTTCTATCCATGAGTTCCTTTCCTGGGGGTATTTCATCCCAACAACAAGCAAAGTAACCACACACATACCAAGCAGAAGGTCTTTCCTGAACTGCCTTCATTATGTCTGTCCCTTATTCCCATCCAAAAACTCACCAGGCTTGGCCTTGCTTACCTTCTGAGGTCCGAGGGCATCAGAGGCCTTCAGGGTGTGGCAGCTAGAGTGTCCCTGTTTTACTGCCAAACTCTCATGTCCCCAGTAATTTATGGGAAAAGGCAAACTTCTGAGCATCTAAAACACTTTCTGTCATTGACTTGTGGGCTCTGCCCTCCTTCCTCTTGACAAACTCTTCCCTTTCAAAGCTTGTCTCAGTTTATTTTCTAAAACACAACATAAACTATTTTTTAAAGGGTATGGGTTTTGCTCACATGCATGTCTGTGTCTCATGTGCATGCCTAATGTTCATGAAAGTCAGAAGAGGGTGTCAGAGCCTCTGGAACTGGAGTTATAGACAGTTATGAGCTGCCGTGTGGGTGCTGGGAATTGAACCTGGGTCTTCTGTAAGAACAAGTGCTATTAACTGCAGACCCATCTTTCCAGCCCCAACCATAAACTTTTAATATGAAAACTGTGTATAATGATAGCATATTGAGTACTCGTTATCACAAATTATCAGAGAAATACAAGCAAACCCACAATGAGACATCACCTCCATCCAGAAAGATGTTTGTTGCCACTAGCAAACAAACAACAACCAAACAAGCAGGATGAGGACACATGAGTGCTTGTCTTTACAGAAGCACCAAGGAGGCTCTGCAGAAGGCAGAAGTGGATACAGTTAGTGTAGTCTTCTCCGACTGCCCATGGGATGCGGATGTCTGTGTTACTTGTTCTCCAGCCCCGAGTTTCTAAGCCTGTCACAAGCTCTCCTTGACATCTCCTTGTGACTCCATGTCACAGTCTCATATCTTATTTCTCTATTCTCATAGCATCACTGCTTCTTAAAATTCACACTCCCCAGGGTGTGAATTCACTTCCAAAGCCTGGGGCATTTGATGTATGTATGTATGTATGTTTCTATCTATTCATTTATTATGGCATGTGTATATATGTTTGGCATGCACCTATGTGCCTATGCCATGTGCGTGGGTGCCTTAGACTCCAGAGGCTGACAACAGGTGTCTTCCTCAAATGTTTTCCACTTTATTTACGAAGGCAAGGTGTTTTATTAGGCTCAGAGTCGTCAATTCACCTGGTCTGACTAGCTACTTAGTTCTGAGATTCCCATCTCTGCCTCTGCAAGAGCACTGGGATTGCAGGAGCACAGGGATTGCAGGAGCACTAGGACTGCAGGAGCACAGGGATTGCAGGAGCACTAGGATTGCAGGAGCACAGGGATTGCAGGGGCACTGGGATTGTAGGAGCATGGGGATTGCAGGGGCATGGGGACTGCAGGAGCACTGGGATTGCAGGAGCACTGGGATTGCAGGAGCACTGGGACTGCAGGAGCACGGGGATTGCAGGAGCACTGGGACTGCAGGAGACGGGATTGCAGGAGCACTGGGACTGCAGGGGCACTGGGATTGCAGGAGCACTGGGACTGCAGGAGAACGGGGATTGCAGGAGCACTGGACTGCAGGAGAACGGGGATTGCAGGAGCACTGCATAACAATCAGGCAGACCTGAGCTCCAGTCTTCCAGCTTTGAAAACCAGTGTTTTATCCACTGAGTCATCTCTCCAGCCTCCCTTATAACTCGATTCTTGTTTGATTATTTTGTTTTTAACACGTTGACAACTTATTTAGACCATAATGTTTCTGGTATGGTTTCTATCATATATTTAACCTGGCAGCATCTTTGGTTCAGGTTAGTCATTTATTAAGGGTATGAAATTGGTAAGGAAATGTAGTTTATATATACAATGGGTTTTTTCAGCCATAAAAAAACAGCCATGGACAATCCCTCGCGCCCGTCCTTTCCAGCTTGGGCCCGGCAGAATGGCTCCCGCAAAGAAGGGTGGCAAGAAGAAGAAGGGCCGTTCTGCCATCAACGAGGTGGTGACCTGAGAATACACCATCAACATTCACAAGCGCATCCATGGCGTGGGCTTCAAGAAGCGTGCTCCTAGGGCACTCAAAGAAATCCGGAAATTTGCCATGAAGGAGATGGGGACTCCAGATGTGCGGATTGATACCAGGCTCAATAAAGCCGTCTGGGCCAAAGGAATAAGGAATGTTCCATATCGTATCCGGGTACGTTTGTCCAGAAAACGTAATGAGGATGAGGACTCACCAAACAAACTCTACACATTGGTAACTTACTTGCCTGTTACCACATTCAAAAATCTACAGACAGTCAACGTGGATGAGAACTAACCTACTGAATCTCAAATAAAGTTGGAGAACAGCCTTAAAAAAAAAAAGCCATGTTTTTGCAGGAACATAGATGCAACTGGACAAAACTGCGTTAAGGGAATTAAACCACTGTCAGAGAAATATACATCTTTTCCTTCATTTTTGGGTCCTAGGCTTTATGAATACATAAAATCATATGTGTATTAATGGCATGAAGTAAAAGGGACACCATTCAGGGAACAAAGGGGACTCGTGGGAAGGGGAGGAAGGAGCGGGCACACTCAAAGGATATCACACAACTGAATAAAAATGCCCTCATGTAACCCTATCTATTATGACTTTTAAGATTAAAAAAAGGATGAAAATGAACAAACCTTGAAGGTTTATAGAATTTAAATCTGAATTTAAAGTGTACATGTAAGTGTGTGTGTGTGTGTGTGTGTGTGAGAGAGAGAGAGAGAGAGAGAGAGAGAGAGAGAGAGGCAGAGAATTTTAATTTATTCATTGATGTGTCTGTTTTAGAAATGCAGGTCTTTTTGCTGATTGTGTTTCAGCAGGAAAAAACCAGTTCCTAAGAATGACGAGCTCCGTGAAGGAACATCAGGAAGAGCCAGCAATCAAACTGCCCAGTTACGTTTCCTACAACTGATTAAGATTAATCTGGACCTTCAGAGGAACAAAAATTTGGTTGCTGGGGTGGGTTTTTTTTTTTAGTAGCTGTATCACTATAAATTTATACCTGCCATATAAAAACTGTCAATGTATATAATTAACTGCCAAAATATTCCCCACGGTGGGCTGTCAACTGAATTAACTAAGCACCACAGTTAAGTTTTAATTAGCCATTTTAGGGCCTGTAGAATTAAGTGCAGAAGGCAAGGTGATAATTTCATATGTATTTATATTATATTTATGTATATATATTTTTCTATATCTCCCACTCTTAACTTTTAGTTTCACAAGAAATTCTAAGTACATAATTCCCAGTCACATCCCTCTTCCCACCTCCTTTCTCCTTTTCTCCATCCTTCCCTTATTTAATTCCCGTTTTTCTCTTTCCCCTTATAGTTTGGCTTAGGCTCTTTAACTTTTAATCACATGTTCTGAATACATTTTGGGGGTGGAGGTTTCTTTTATTTTTAATTTATTTATTTTATGTGCATTGGTGTTTTGCCTACATTATATATGAGGGTGCCAGATCTTGGAGTTACAGCCAGTTGTGAGCTGCCTTATAGGTGCTAGGAATGGAACCTGGGTCCTCCGGATGAACTGCCAGTGCTCTTAACAGCTGAGCCATCTCTCCAGCCCTTGAATACCTTTTAAGTAGTAGTATTTTAAAGGAGAGATTAGCTTCCAAAACCTAGAATTTATAAAATCAACACTTTAATAATGTTTTAATTAGAATATTCACGAGGTTAGAGAGAGTTGAGTTTAGAGGACCCAGGTTCTATTCCTAGTGCCCACATAGTGATTCACAACTGTTTGAAACAATCCATAAGAACTACACACACACACGGTACATAGACATACATGCAAGCAAAACACATATAAAATAAAAATATTAAAAATAAATGTTCATGGAAAAACTACCCACCACAGACCTATCTAGGTTTGTAGTTCTTCCAATTCTGCCAGAACGCCCTACTTTAATGGCTGGGAGCGCATGCATTTATGAAAGTTATGATGGTTGCGGGGCACCTAACTCACATATTGTTTAGATGACTTTAAAAATATTTGTGTGCAGCAAACTTCATCACAACCACCTCTTGCCTTCCCCAACACACACACACACACACACACACACACACACACACACACACACACACACGAATCAGTCAAATGTCATGTACTTGGCTGTGACAAAGCTACCACATTTAGATATGATAGAAGTCTCAATTATTTGATTGCATAGCATCTGACCACCAAGCATTAGAATGAGTTATGGAAGAGGCAATTATTTCAAAAGAATGAAGCTATCCAGACAGACTAATTGATGGCTATGTGGTGTACTCTCGAATAGTAACTGGCTCAATACCAAGCCACTGATCATCTGAACACTAAGTTGAAAGTAGGTACATTAGATGAGGACTAGGGAGGTGCTTCAGTTGCAAAAATGCTCGTTTGGAAAACATGAGGACCTGAGCTCAATCCTCAAAATCCATATGAACAAAGCTGAGCACGACGGCACCTACTTCCAACCTTCGTGCTGAGGGGACAGAGACAAGGATGGGATCCTGTCAGGAAGGCTGGTCTACTTGATGAGTGCCAGGCCAGTGAGAGACGTGGTCTCAAAAGAACAAAGTGGGTCACATTCCCGAGGAACGACACCTGAGGTTGTTCACTGGCCTCACACACATGCACACCCATACACTAGTATGCACTTGCCCCTGCACACACAAAAACATGCACACAAATACAACTACATCTCTATATAAACATACATCGTGTATATGTAAACACACACCAAAAATTAACAAAGCCTGTTTTCCAAGACCTCTCTGAGAAAATTCTTAAGGTTCAGTTACCCAAATCAAACACATGCATTGACCAAACAAACAGAACTGTGTATAGACCTTTACTTTGCCTTGCACTGTGTAACCAATCTCAAGAGATTATTTTTGATTTTTTAAAAAAGATTTCTACATTTATTTATTTATTTTAAAAAGGAGAATGTGGGAAGGGGCTGGAGAGATGAATTATCAGTTAAGAGCACTGGCTGCCTTTTCAGAGGACCTGGTTTGATTCTCACCACTCATATGGCGGTTAACCATTGTCTGTCACTCTAATTCCAGGGGATCTGATGCCCTCCTCTGGCTTCTATGGGCTCTGCACACACGTGCAAGCAAAACACATGTACATAAATAATAAATACCTTTTTAAAAGACTACACGGAGGGGAGGGTTAATGTGTTTTGATTAGGGCAGTTCTGTGAGTCAGCAGCTTCAAGACAGTGGGATTTGCTTTTGTTTGAGTACATGTTCTCCCAAGGTCCATTGTCCCTTCTTGAATCTCAGGGACCAAGGTTTGCTCTTCAGCTGCGTGGTCTCTAAGAAGACACTTTACCATGCTGAGGCTTGTGTTCCACAGCTATAGAAAGGATTTTACAACATTGCCCAATGGGTCATTTGGAAGATGAAATGAAATAATAAATATGAATTGCTTTACACATATTATACTATTAAGGGGCTAGAGAGATAGATCAGCATTTAAGAGTACAGGGTGTTATTGCAGAAGACCAGGATTTGACTCTCAGCACCCACATGGTGATTCAGAACCATCCATAACTCCAGTTCCTGAGGATCTGATGCCCTCTCCTGGCCTCTGCAGGTACTACACACACATGATGCCCACATACACATGTAGGTAAAACTCCATACCCATTAAATAAGATAAATAAAAATGTCATACTATTAAATTATATCACTATATAATTTAGTGGTTAGTATTATATGTTTCTACCATAATAAATCCTCAAAGCCTTTTCTTTAATATATACTGATCACATAGCATGCGATATTTACCCAGATTTAATAGAAGAGGGAGATTCTAATCACTGGACCCTAAGCTCTACATGTTGTTGGAGGAGGCTGCTCATTCATTCCCAGCCATCCAGACCCGAAATAATCACACAGAAACTATATTATTACAACATCGCTTGGCCTATTAGCTCATGCTTCTTATCCACTAGCTCTTATATCTTTAATTAACCCATTTCTATTAATCTGTGTATCACTATGTGGTTGTGGCCTACCAGTAAGGTTCTATCTGGTGTCCGGTGTCTGTCTCCTGTGGTGGCTACATGGCTTCTCCCTGACTCTGTCTTCTTTCCTCCTATATCTGCTTGGAATTCCTGCCTTGCCCTATTCTGCACTACAATAGGCCCAATGCAGCTTCTTTATCAACCAATGGTATTCACAGAATACAGGGGGGAAGCCCACACCAACACATCTGCTTTTATAGCACTATTTGATATCACTGGCTTCCTTCAGCATTCTTTAAGCTTCTCTGAGTGGTTTTCTTATAAATGAAAATTGTGATGGTTGGGATGCAGCTCAGTCAGTTGGTTGATTGTCTACCATGCTTGAAACCCTGGTTCTATGCCCACTCACCCCTACAATCCAGTGATGGTGGTGCACACCTGCAATCCCAGCCCTTAGGAGTTGGAGGCTGGAGGATTCAAAGTTTAAGGTCATTCAAGTTACACCATGCATTTGAGTCTGGCCTGGGATAAACGAGATCTGGGTTCAAATAAGAAAAGGGGTATTATGTAACTATGCATTAGAAATTAATATAAACATACACATTATACTATGAAGTGGTATATTAGTGTATGATTTTATACATGTTCTAGTATGCTGTCAGTATTATAACACACACACAAAAAACACTTTTACAAGAGCAAAAAGCATTAGGGGTTTGTAGCCAGTGACAAAAATCCAATGCCTTCTTCCCATTTCCTTCTCAAAAACAACAACAACAAAAAAAAGAAGTGAATAAGAACAAGATTAACCTTATTTCTGACAAAATGAGAAAATAGCTCTAACCTAGGTGGGAAGGTTGTCCAAGTGGTGAAGGTTATTTAGGAAGACATAAAGTCATGACACTTACCTTACAAAGGGACAGCACACACTTCTCCAGGGAGGTGTGCCCTGGGATGTGAAACCTAACATTTGTTTGCAGCAGCAGAGGAAAGCAAGCATGCTGCCTCCGTAGAGACTTCTTTGTACCTGGTTTTATTCCAGAAATGAAAAAAATGAAGCTGGAGAAGAAATCACAGACACAAGTCAGATGTTCAGGAAGCAATCTGTCTCTGCCGCAGGCTGAGAAAAGCAACTTTGCTTTGGAAGACACTCATATTGGCTTAACGCCATTAACTCAAGAAAAACAAACTTGCAAAACTCTGCAGTGTAAGAAAAGTTCTGGCTGGCCTTGGCCTTTCCCCAACATGAATTTCTGCAAATATTAGGTCCTGGAAAAACTCACGTTGCTAAGATGAAAAATCTACAAGAGACCAGCAGACGACCCTTACAAGCATCAGAAAAGATTAAGACAAGCGTCTGACAGCTCCAGAAAAATGTTTCCACAGGGCGAATGGGATATGCGACTAAATATTTTGCCATCAAATCTAAATCTCAGCACTCAGGAGGCAGAGGCAAGGGGATCTCTGTGAGCTTGAGGTGAAAAACAGTAGAGGTTAGAATGGAGGGAAGCCCAACAACATAGGAAAAACAGCTTTAAAAGCGATGGAAAAGGAGATGACGTGGAAGACAAAGGAGACTGACCATATGCTTGAAGCTTCAGAAGAAGAAAATGCTGGCTCATAACAAATACTTTGGAGTAGTTTTAGCATTTTTAAAATAAAAGAATATATACATATGCACACACAAACACATGTATGTGCAAAGTGGGCAAGTTGAGCCAGAAGACCAACTAAAACATATCCTAGTAAAGTTACTAGGCTTCAAAACATCACCATCAACAGCCACATCCTGGGGCAACTAGTCCAAGTGTCACTTTGTGCATTCATGTGTGTGCACACATGAGTGGGTGTGTACATGTATGTGTGTGCATGTGGAGGCCAGAGGTCAGTGTCAAGTCCCTCAGATGTGGTGCACTTTGGCCTGGGACACAGCAAGTATGCTAGGCTGGCTGACCAGCAAGTCCTAGAGACGTGGCTGTCTCTGCCTCCCCATCACTATAATCGGTAGCAGGCACCATCGCATGCTTTCCAAGGTTCAGTCTACTGTGGTGGGGATGGCATAATGGAACACTCCAGTTCCCATCAGGGTGGATGAGGAAGCAAAGGATGAGAGAGAAAGTGGCCATGGAGAACACACCCTCAAATACCCCTGCCCCCTCCCCACTATGGTTCACCTTTTCTGCATGAGAATACCTCTTAAAGTTTCTGCAGTTTCTTTCTTTCTTTTTTTTACATATTCATTCAGTTCTTTTTTAAGAAATATTTATTTATTTATTTATGTATACAATAGTCTGTCTGTGTGTATGTCTGTAGGCCAAAATCACCACCAGGGGGATGTCTGTAGGCCAGAAGAGGGCACCAGACCTCATTACAGATGGTTGTGAGCCACCATGTGGTTGTCGGGAATTGAACTCAGGACCTTTGGAAGAGCAGGCAATGCTCTTAACCACTGATCCATCTCTCCAGCCCCTGCAGTTTCTTAAAATAGCCTGAGGCTCTGGTGCCCAAAGCACAAGGCTGTTGGGGAGGTTCCATGTCAAAGCCTAACAAACCTCCCAGACACCATACCTGCATAGCAACTGACCTCTGAGCCTGAACTGCCCCTGAGTTCTCACACATTGGACATTATACACAGTTGAAGGCTTGGGGGTTTGCATTTTTAAGTCTGGGTCTCACCTAGCTCATGGCGGCTTCAAACACTTGATTTTTTCTGTTGACACCTCCTAAGTGCTAGGATTACAGGCATGTGCCATGTGTCTGGACTGCATTTTGAAATCAATTTCTCCTTCCTGTCCCACACCACCCCACCCTCACCTTAAGCTCTAAAGGGATGGTTTTGGATCTAAGAGTGAGGGAGGGCACAGGCATTCTCTGAAGTTCACTGGTGAGTCAGCCTGGCAAACCAGTGAGCTCCAACTTCAGTGAGAGACCCTGTTTCAAAAAACAAAGCCGATCCCAGTTTCCACTCCTTCCTCTCCACCCGCTTTGGGGTGGGTATGTAAGATAAAAAAAGATTGTTTAAAAAAAATTAACTAATTAATTTAAAAAAAACCAGCTTCTGGCCTCCAAACACTTGTACACACAGGGACATGCACATACAAGGACGTGTACATACACATGAATATGCACACACAAGAACACGCGCGCACATGCACACAAATGTTTTCCTCCTAACAGGCACCGGCAGATACCTGCTGAGAGTTCACCCCACCATTGTATCTGGCACGTGGGGAAGCTGGCTGGCCCTGCTGTTTTTAATTCAAGCCGTTTCCCGAACCTGCGCCTAAGATTCACAGAATAGGGGGGCTGTTGCTTTTCCCCAACAACAAAAAACATTAAGAATCTTGAATTTGTCAAAACACAACCCAACTATTCAGGCATGGTACCTAATTATGAGTGCCAGCAAAGTCACCTTCCTGTCCTCCGTTTGATCTGTGAGGTTATGAGTGGATGAGATAATCTTTTATTTATATTGCATGTGGTAAAATTTTGAAAGAGGGTTTTTTTTTTTTTTTTTTTTTTTTTTTTGCTCCTACCATACTGTCCTTCTGTAATTAAGCCCGTAGGGCGGGCTGCCTGGCTGATGGTTTTTAGCGCGGAGCTTGTCAATTCCTGTTAACACTAATTTAGGGTTCATAGCTCCATAGATCATGGAAATGTGAGGGCAAAACAATTTATATAGAAAATATTTTGAGAGGAGTTGAGCAAATGGAAGATCATTTTTGCATTGACTGGCAAGCGTTTCTGCTCTGATTATGGGACCAATTTATGCAGTGACTCCCGGAGTTCACCTCGCCTGCCTCTCACGTTTGATTTTCCCAGGTTCCCGGCTTTACCTCCTTTCCCTTTCATACACACACCCTCCTGCTATAAATAATCATGCTCCTTTCCCTCCTTTGCTGTGTGTTGTCTTTTTAACGATGCCCCAAACTCTAATATAGCCAGCCAGTCTAGCTCTTGTTTTACCATTAGTGCAGGAAGAAAAGAAGCAGCCTCCTGCATTTCACACTGAACATTACAAGGGCAGATGGGGGCTTTCGTCCCTTCCCACCTTCAGCAGACAGAACAATAGGCAGCTATAATCTTGTGACACTCACAACTAATTTATCCAACCAGAAGACAGGTAGCACTCCTCGCAGGCCGTTCCTGTCTGAATAGGTGCCGTAAATACTCAGCTTAATCGTGGCTTCCCCGGCAGGAGGGCTACATATCACAGCATGGCGTTTTTATAATCTTCCTGGCATGCCGACAGCCAGGAGCACCGGCCTGCACATGATCCTCCTCAGTGCGGTCAGGGAAGCTTGTAACTGTTAGATGGTGACACATTGTGCCTGGAAGCAGCTTTAACTGTTTTATATCCCCTCTGATCTGCAGCTTTGGACATCTGTTAAGCCGCCTGTTAAACTTCTTTGGGCACATCTGTAGAGATGGGGCCATCCTGGGGCTTCTTTGGGCTGCCTCTTCATCTGTGAGAAAGCAGGAGTTTCTCTGGTACTGTGCTACTGTTGAACACATAGTCTTAGACAGAAAAATAAAGATAACCTTGGGACAGAAGAAGGGGTGTGCTTCGCTACAAGTGAATAAAAGAAACCCTGGTGAAAACAAAAAGGAGGAAGAAACTAATGATAAAGGACTAGAACAAGGGCTCAGTAGTGAGCACTGCTGCTCACGTAGCAGAGCTGGGTTCAGGTCCGGGCACCCACAAGGCAGCTCACAACTGTCTGTAACTCCAGTTCTACAGGACCTAACTCCCTTTTCTGGCTTCCACTGGCATTGCACACCCAGGGTGCACATACATACATAAAATTAGACAAGCAAATCTCCTTTAAACAAACAAACAAACAAGATGATAAGAGAAATCTCCCCACAGTATTTTTTCCTTGTTGGTTGGATCTGGTTCTGTGGCTAACCTCACCCTTCCTGCTTGCAAACGTTCTCTAAGGGCACTCGTGCTATGGTGAAACAACACGAGAAAGTTTCAAATTCTGCGTCAAGTCTCCTAACATCACGCCACAGTCAATACTGATTATCAACATGACAGGATCTCTGTCAGCGAGGGAGTCCTGGGCTCTATAATGAATTTGGGCAGCACTGTCCCTTTGCTTGTGGTCCTGGGTTGAATAAAAAGGGGAAGTGAGCCAAACACCAGTGGTCATCTCTCTTTGCTTCCTGATCGCAGATGCAGTGACAGCAGCCTCCTTAAGCCCCTGCCGCTGGAACTTCTCTGCAATGGTGGACCAGGACCCTCGAACCCTGAGCCAAGCAGTGTTGTCTACTGATACTCCATCGGCCCAAGACCCAAGTCAGATGCTTCTTCTCATGCACTAAGGCACAAGGCCAAGTGTGTAGCAAAGAGTAGGGAGGTAGGGACATGCGTCCCTCTCAGGACACACTGAGAGTGAAGGACGAAATTCATATTTCCTATCCTTTTTTCTCATCTTGAGTCTATGACTTGTCTCTGCCTACACAAGGAAGAAAACACAGGAATTACCTAGCTTGTGAAATTCTGCATATATCAAGCCCATCGGTGTGTGTGTGTTGGGGGGGATTCACTTGTGAATGTTACTAAGGACACCCTGAAAGGATGGACCACTAACAGGCCTGATCAGGCTCAAATGGTCATCTGATGACCCCTCAGAAAGACTCCACAGAGAATTCTCAGAACTCGGTCCTGATGCTTCAGGGTTTCCTGAAGTAGTTCACAGTTGTCATGGTTACCTGCAGGGAGGAAAGAAGGGTTGCCCTAGTTGAGAAACTCATCATTTGAGTAACTACTGTCGATACAGAGGTCTGTGTACTCAACAGCCCTGTGCTGTTTCTTAGCACTTCTGATGTCTAAATGCTTGACAAAGTTGACGTGTGTGAAGATACATGGTTTTTGCATGTTTGCTTTCATTGTTTAGAGAATAATTTATTAATTTATGTAATCAGACCCACATGGTAAGACCTTATGTATTTAATGCAGAGCATTAGCCCTATACAGCTGGGGGGAAATTAAGTTTAAGCCCTCTAGACCAATATGGCTGTTAATTTCTATACAACGCCAACTCAGCGTGGGAAACTGGGAAACTGTGTTATCTATACACGCATGCAAGCCTGCTACCCAACTGGCCTTCATCCTGACTGGCCATGTGACCATTTGGATATGTTGGTGTTTGCTGTGGGATTGGCTATGTAGTTTGAATATCACTCTTAATTGATGTATTTACAAATTTATGTTTATGGCTCTTTGGGGCATATTAATTAAAATTCTAATTGGCTTATTTCCTTTTTGTTGTTTATTTTTCAGCGTTTGCACATGCGTGTACACATACACAAGGGGTCCATATTGCTATCTCCTGCTCTCTCCATTTTATGTATTTGAGACAGTGTCTTTCACTGATCCTGTACTCAACTGGTTTGTCTAGACTGGCTGGTCACCAAACCCTGGGGATCCTCCTGTCCCAGCCACCTCACCTCTGGGGTTCCACGTGCATAGGTGCCAGGGACTTACACCTGTGCAGCACACATTTTACCAACAGACTTGTTTCCCTAGTTCGTTACCTACTCCTCTAAAGGAAGCTGTCTCTCCCTTCACTTTCCTAGAATATCAATATTGGTAAACCATAAAGTTCTATGTCTCAGCCACCTGCTCTCCCTGGTCACAGTTGATTGGCCGAGGAAGCGACACCTGACCTTGACATAGCCAGTGGCTAATGATTTGGCTCTAGTGAGTGTCATGTTACTAGCTCTCTGTTTCAATATGCTGGACAGATTCACTTTTGCTCTTCGAGTAGTGAATAGGGAAACTCAGAACAAATCAGGCATTGCTAGTAGCTAAGTTCACTTGCAAGAATAAAATTCTGTGCTGTATTTTACAAAGCATTTGCTGGGGCTGGTCCCTATTGTGACATAACAAAATTTATCCTGAAGCTTTGTGGTTTAAGATGGTTGACAGAGCTTTATTCCACAGCTCTGTATATGGCAAAACTGGGTTTTCTGCCTTACCTTCTTTCGTGAGGATGTACTCAAGGCA
This sequence comes from Microtus agrestis, assembly GCA_902806775.1. NCBI lineage: Eukaryota > Metazoa > Chordata > Mammalia > Rodentia > Cricetidae > Microtus > Microtus agrestis. The sequence goes on along the minus strand of CADCXT010004172.1, from coordinate 80,341 downwards.
TTGGCTAAGGCCCTGGCCATTTGAGGGCTCAGCCAGTAGTGTGGAGGTCTGCAGGGCTGGGCACCAGAAAAGGCAGGCTGGGTCTCTCGGGTACATGGGGAGCTGCGGGTCTCGGATGGAGTTGCTCTTCTTCAGAGAAGCCTCAACTGTGTCTGGTGTCTTCCAGCTGGTTGAACCTCATTCTCCTCAATCAAACGGTGTCTCCTCTGATACTTGTCAACTGATTAGGGACTTCAGTGTAATCTGAATAAGACCCACACGGCAACATCTCACATTAGCGTTTGACTGAGATATTGGAGACTTATAGCCAAGCCATGCGGACAGATCAAAAACTTCCGTCAATGTATCCTTGTAGTGTCCTCATATTTATTCACAAAGTCAAGTCATTCGATCCAGGTCATACTCTTGGGGAGAGGGTTAAGCAGGGTAAGGTACCAAGAAACAGAGGCCTTTGGTGGCTTGCTACCAGACTCACTTAAAAAACACTTTTTATTTTTTTTAAATTATGTGCTTATGTGTACATCTGTTTGTGGGTGTGTGCAAGTGTGAGCAGGTGCCCTTAGAGAGGCCAGAAGAGGGTGTCAGATTCCCTACAGTTGGGGTTCCAGGTGGTTATGAGCCACCTGATGTAGATGCTGGGAACTGAACTAGGGTCCCCTGCAAGAGCCTCAAATGCTCTTAACCACCGGGTCATCTCTGCAGTCTCTAGAGTCACTTTCTAATTTTACTTTCAAAGTAAATTTTGCAAGGACAAATTTCTTTAAAAAAAAATGGTCTTAACTCTGAAGAAATCTTCACAGCCATTTGTATTTGTTGAATTAATCGTGGTTAAATGAATGAGGTCTTGTCCTGTGGTTAATTACACAGGTTTGGCGAGCAAACAGAATTTGCAACTTTTAAGTGACCAGATCCAATTCTGTACAACAAACACTCTGATAAATGTGGTTTTTCACTAACAAATATTTATAATCTCAAGGTTACAAGTCAGGGCCCTCAGAGCTGTTGGAGCAAATCTCTAAAAGCTACAGGAATATTTTCTTTTAGTACTGCTAACTTAAAAAGAACATAGGTTAAAATTTTTCTTTTCAGAACCTAAAAGTACATAAAATAAGTTTTATAATTAGAATGCAGAACTAGCCCATGTTTTTCTCTCTTTTTCAGAATAAATGATGATGGCTGCCTAGGATTTTTAGTATTCTTTACATCTCTGCGGTCAAACAGTCAGTGACTTAAAGGATTTTCTGAAGGTGCCTTCAAGGGCACAGCAAAATGCGTTCAATGGTAACTGTGGGTGGGTGGATTAAGAAGTTCTATGCTGGGGAAAGAAAGGTGAGAGGACCACTGTGGCCTGGGGAGGACCAGTGATGTGACTGAATGCCTGGAAGAGCAGAGGATCTGAGACAGAGTAAGCACTGGCTATGCGAAAAGACAGACACACTAGGCAAGTGCCCTATCACTGAGCAATGCCCCTAACCTACCTTTAACAAATATTCGAGGCAGGATCTTATATAGGTCAGGCTGCCTTAGCCCTGCTATGAAGTTGAAACTGGACTTGCCTCCCACATGCTGGAACTGCAGGTATGCACCACACACACACCACCAATTTTGTATATTTGTGTGTATAGTTTAGCGACCTTTTGCACACACATTGCAGGGGCTTCTGTCACCTATACCTGCCTAGAGCCTTTAGTTTTCCCTAACTGTAACCCTGCTCCCTTAAATTCTTTTATGTTCTCCTTCTCCTTTAGCATTGACTACTCTACTTCTTATCTTCAAGAATCTACCTGTTCCTGTGGTTGGAGAGATAGATGGTTCAATGGTCAAGAGCACTGGCCGCTCTTCTAGAGGACCTGGGTTCAATTCCCAGCACCAACACGATAGCTCACAACTGTCTGTAACTCCAGTTCCAGGGGATCCAATGCCCTCTTTTGGCTTCAACAGGCACTGCACACATGCGGTGCAGAGATGTGCATGCAGACTAAACACCCAGACACATAAAATAATGAAATAAAGAAGAAAAACCAGACTGATTACTCCAGCACCTCCTAGAAACTGAATTACACTGTATCTGTCCCTATCCTTCTGACTTATTTCACTTAGTTCAATATTCCTCCAGGCTTACCCACACTGTAGTATTTATCAGAGTTGTCTCCCTGGTAAAGACTGAATAGCATTCATGGGTACACACCTCTGTAATGTTTGTTGCTGTGATAAAATTTCATGGCAAGACCAATTTAACAGAAAAAAAAAGGTTCTGTTGGCTTACAGTTCTTGGGGAATTCAAAGAAGTGGGTTCTGGAAGCAGTGGTCGTATCACCTCACCTCCACAGTTAAGAAGCAGAAAGAAGGGCTGGAGAGATGTCTCAGTCATTAAGAGCTCTTGCGGAGGACCCCAGCTTGGCACTCGGCGCCTACAATGGGCACCTCACAACCTCCTGTAACTACAGCTCCAGGAGAGTCAGAGCTCACTCACATACAGTGGATTTTCAAAAGCAGAGAACACGGAATACTAGTGATTGGCCAGCTCCTTTTTTCTCTTATGTACGCTCCAGGACAAAAGGCCGGGAACTGGTGTCTCCCACTTTTAAGGTATGACGTCCTACCTTGATTAACATAACCTTTCACAGGCATGGCCATAGACCAACAATCCCTCACAAGAATATCTGGAGGCTTAACTCCTAAGTGAGTCCAAGTTGACAACCGTTGAAAGTATTATGGTATATTTTATTATGGCACATTTTATTTATGTATTTGTCTGCCAATAGACGCTTGGGTGGCTAGCCCTTTGCTACAGTTAATAATGCTGCCATCAGTATTTCTTCAAGTTCATGCTCTCACTTGTTTTGGGTGTCTCTCCCAAAATAAATTCCTGGGTCACAGGGTAATTCCACGTTTGACTCCTTGAGGATCCACCACACTGAATTTACAGCCTCAGGAACAGCATGCCAGGGTTCATCCAGTCTCAGTCTCCCCGTATTTTTGCCAATACTTTTGTGTTTGGGTAGTTAGCATCTTGCTGGGTGCAGAGTTTTGATAAACAGACATACTAATGTTTGGATTCTCTGAGATCTGTTTCTGGTGGTCTAGGCCCCAGGGTTTCTTCTTAGAGCATTGCTGATTCTTTCCTGTTGCCCTGGCTGCCTCCATTTGCTTGTTCATAATTTCTGCTTCCTCAATAGACTGGCTTCCATGTGCACTCTCATGGCTACTCCAGGTCAACTGATATGCTGCACCTTCTTGTATATTTTATTAGCTTTGATCTTCACTTTCTAATACTGAACCAAGCCTAGGGACACTGTGGACCCCAATTCATCATTTTGACTACAGCCATGCTTGGCCGTGGGTTGGGTTGATCGTGACCTGAACGATGGAGTCAATTTGAGAAATGACAAATCAGGCATCATCAGACAAAGAGACCCAAGATGGAGCCGGGCGGGGGTGGCACACGCCTTTAATCCCAGCACTTGGGAGGCAGAGGCAGGCGGATCTCTGTGAGTTCGAGGCCAGCCTGGTCTACAAGAGCTAGTTCCAGGACAGGAACCAAAAACTATGGAGAAACCCTGTCTCGAAAATCCAAAAAAAAAAAAAAAAGAGACCCAAGATGGGATAGATGATAGATTGATAGATGATGGATAGATAGATGATAGATAAATAGATGATAGATAGGTAGGTAGATAGATGATGGATAGCTAGATAGATGATAGATAGATGATAGATAGATAGATAGATAGATAGATAGATAGATAGATAGATAGATAGATAGATAGAGACATAGATGGGTGGATAATAGGACAAGAAATAGATGCCAACATTTATGGTACCCTCCATAATATTTCCCACCATTTTTCCATTTATCAGTAAGTACATATTTACTATATAGGAGATACCAGCCTAGTCTATGTCTGCTAGTACTTAACAATTACTAAACAGTTATCATATGTGAATACAGATCTAAGATACCACTTTATCCTGGGGTGCTCCCAAATTAGAATGGATTGTTTTTCAGAATCCTGCAATTTGGTTACAGATGAGACTTGCCACACCACTTCTCCCCTAAAACTTGAAGTTGCAATATAGTGACAAAAAACACTGTAAGCAGCTTTTTCCCAGGCAGCAGAAGAAGCACTATGGTGCCGTATGTGAAGCTATCTGAGAGGTGTTTATGGAAGACTTATCTCGGATGCTGGATGCTAAATCATAGCCAGGCACCGTGCCAGGAGCTGGAGATGTGCGAATGAACAGGACAATTCCTAAAAGAGATCTCTGATCTGGAGAGGGGCAGAAGAGAAGATGGGAAGCAGCTGTCGGCACTGAGGAGCGAAAATGATAAGTCGCTTCCAGAAAAACCCAGCCTTTGTGACTTCCACCATGAGAAGTCCAGCTGAAAGGTCTATCGCTTGGAAATTAAGGCAGCCCTGCAGGTTGCTATGACATTGAAAGCCAGGCTTCCTTAAGCCTCACAGACTCTGGCTGCTGTCTTCATCGCTGTGACAGGAGGGGCAGGATGCTCTTGGGTCACCTCCAACAGGAGCCTTCAAAAAAATCAGACTTCCTAGAGCGGGCTGGCTGTAACAGATGATCTTGGCTCTGCCTCAGGGATGACAACACTGAAGACTTAAAGGTAGCGAAAAGGAGGATGGATTCCTCCGGGGAAGAGCTGTGCTTGCTAATGGGTTGCCAGATCCACAATCTTTCCTGAAACAAACCGTGTCCTGGTTTGCTTAATCTTGTCTGATCAAATAGAGAAGCCCTGCTGAGGAGAAATGCTAATATACATTTATATGTTTTCTATTTATTTACTTTTAATTAATTACTTTAAATTATGAATTACTGGCCTACTATGCCACTTGGTGTTTAAAATGACTGGCTGCTTGTTCCCAGTCCAATAATGAACAGGTCCTGTTTTTTTTTTATTTTAATTGTATTTTATTTATCTACTTTGTGTGAGTCTATATACGTGTGTGTGTGTGGTGGTGGTGGTTGTGTGTGTGCAGATTTCATAGCATGCAGAGAGGTTGGAGGACGACTTCCTGGAGTCCAGCTCTCTCTTTTCAACCATGTGGGGCCCCGGGACCCACCTCAGGTCACCAGGCCTGGCAGCGAGTGCGCTACCAAGCAGAGCGGTCTCACTGGCCCATCTTCTTGTTCCTAACATCCTGAGTTTTAATGACTCTGGAAGCTTCATAGATCAAACCAAACAAATAAACCCATCTAACCTAACAAAACAACAGCAAAAACTAAACCAAACTAGTCAACCCACCAACCAAACAAAAACTCTACAGTTATCACTAACAATATCACAAAGTGCTCTGGGAAAATCTGAAGCTGCCTGTACATCTAGGGACTTACTCTTATTTGCATTTCGGCCTCCTAGCTAAGAGTACAAACTCCAGGGCTGCTAAAATGAGAGAGAGAAAGAGAGAGAGAGAGAGAGAGAGAGAGAGAGAGAGAGAGAGAGAGAGAGAGAGAGAGAGATACTTAATTCCGTAGCAAAATGGGATTCTTCTCTGGAATGCAGTCCCCTCCCCCCTTTCCCTAGAAGGCTCTAGGGAGCTGATTCTCAGGGGTCTCTGTGCAGCTCCAGCGGGAAGGCGGATGAACTTGATCCCGCATAAGCTTGGGAAATGGGAAGGGTGAGGAGGCAGATCTACTTATTTATTTCGCTGCCTTTACATAGTGATGAAGTCCTCATCCCTGCCTCCTCCTGGAGCCCCATAAATCCCCACAAGGGGGCAGTGGGATCAGCTCGTACATTTAAATTATTTCCAGAGACAGCAAGCAATTCCGATTTCTTTAATGCGTAGCCTTCTGAAGGAAGGATAAATCTGCAGACCTGAGAGAGGTTTCTCCCATTTCAAACTGCGGCCTCCAAAGACTGATTATGTGTTTAAGGTTTGGAGCTGTGTAAAGCTTTGTTAGGCAAATCAATGGCCAAACGACCTCCTAGCTCAAAATCTACAGCCCCTATTTATATATGACAAATGTTTAGGATTCAAATTTCTTAACACTGGCATCCCCTGCCCTCGGCTTAGCATCAGGAGCGCTGTGGACTTGCCTGAGCCGAGGACAGACTTTTGTACTTGGACGAGCCTCACTGGGGCTGAGGAAATCTGAAAGCCTAGAAACAATCTATGGAGCTTCCCTGGCTAATTTTATTACATGGACATGTTTAATGGCTCCTGTTACCATCACATCTGGGGTAGGAGATGGTACTGGATTGTGACGATCACACTAAATCGACAAGGATTATCCGTCATTAAAAAGGAACCAAATTAGCATGGAGCAGCCATATTTTACACTTACCAGACCTTCTGCTGGTCAAGGTCCATTACTGGGAAGCAGACGCTATCGGCTCGTTCTCCAGAACATTTAAATCTCTATTGTATTTGTGTAGGATATAATTTCTTATAGCAATAAAGCCTAATAAAGGTTACACCCTGATGAATAAGGTGCTAATAAATTGACCCATGAAGTTTAAATGGATAATTTTATGAGAGATAAAGGCAGAAGCTCACATTTCCATGCAGAAGTGGTTCACATCGTGTCCAAATCTAGTTTCCCGCTAACCGTGGGATGCTTTCACGTAGCTTTATAGAGACATGCGATACTAGTGAGCTGAGAGATGGCCCCATGGTTAAGAACACTCAGTGTTCTTGCAGAAGACCTCAGCGAGTTCAGTTCTCTGCCCTCATGTCAGGGGACACGCAAAAACCAGTCACTCCACTCCGCGCTCACAAGCCCCTCCCCCGTCCCCTAGACATCCAAAAATAAAAATAAATCTAAAGACGTTACAATAGCTGGTCGGCATTGAGGTAAAGTAATCATTCCTCGGGACTTACTGACAATGCCAGGCTATCAGAGTCCTCAAAACTAAATTTCGAGCGTCCCTCATGCTAAAGGAGCTTATAGAAATCATCTGCACAGGCCTGCCCTCACCACAGTCCCACCGCAGATTGTGTCAGAAAGGATCAGGAAGTGATTAGGAGGACCCCCGAGAGAGTCCTTCCTGCATGTGATGTATATGAGCGTCAACTGGAGCAGGTCAGTGTCTGTTACACATGGGGGGTTGGGGGAGAGAGAGGGAGCTCTCCCATCTAGTAACACAGTGGGAGCTGCAGACAGTCCAGGAAAAAGAAACACAGAAGCAACGCTGTGGGGCCTGAGAGCGCAGCTCCTGTGCCGTTTCTTGGGTAGGTTTCTCTGTTTCTTGTGTGGCCTTAGACTCATGCAAAGAAGATTCAAGAATAACTCAACAAATCCTAAGTTGTCTCATTAAGCTATTACTATTTAGTTTGAGTATTTAGTCAACAAACATTTGTGTACTTTTTTTTTTTTCTAAAGATGGAATCTCATATATCGCAAAATGGCCTCAGACTTGCTGTGTCGACAATAACCTTGGACTTCGGATCCCCCTGCTTCTGCCTCCTGAGTGCAGGGACTGTAGGCGTGTGTCACCATTGCATGTGGTGCTTCAGGCATGCCAGACATGCAGCAGACCAACCGCGTCACCTCTGCAACGTCACCTCTGCAACGCCATTCATACATCCTGTTAGATAACTGTTGAAGGAATACCAGGTAGATTGTATTTCCTCACAGAAACCGGATATGTTTAATGTTGAGAATTCCCAAAAGAAAGCCCAGAGATCTGGATACTGCCATGGCCATCTCCTGAGAACAGGGATCTGGCTTCATTATTTGTCATCTATCATGTGTTTAGCACCAAATCCTCAGTAGGTGAATGGATATCATTAGTGTTTGTAGGAATTTCCTTTCTGATACGGTCTTAGAATGGAATCCCTAAATATCCCTCCCTGGGTAGATTTTCAGGAATGTTGCTGAGCTGAAAATGAAATGAGGGATCTTAGATGTCAGAACGACGGTGCAGGTGAGAATTCATGAACAGCGAAGTCAGCTTTCCGGCTAGGGAACCTCTGATGAATTTTGGTGATATTGATCATCCATTTGGACTATTGTATAGAGAAAAGAAACACAGGACAAGGCTTATAGCCCACACAGGATGGATAATAGGAGACACCTGCATGAACCCAGGACCACACACACTTACATCACAATGGCCCAGAAGTCAATACACCTGTAGCAGACAGAAATGGAAACTTGACTGTCTTGAGAATGGGTACAGAGCAAACAAGATCCTGTATAACCCCAAATTAATGCACCCAACAAGAATTTCAACTCAAATGATACAGAATAATCTAGAGTAGGCCAAGTCAACGTTTTTATTTTTATGTTTTATTTTGTATTGTTTTGTTGTTGTTGTTGCTGTTGTTTTCTTGTTTGTTTTTTTAGACAGGATTTCTCTGTGAGCCTGTCCTGGAATTTGCTCTGTAAACCAGACTGGCCTCAAACTCTCAGAGATCCACCTGCCTCTGCCTCCCAAGTGCTGGGATTAAAGCTGTGCACCACCACCAATCAGCTGTATTTTAAATGGTATTAAGGCAAATATTCATAAACTCTCTAGAGGGACACACTTAAATATTTCAAAGTTTCCACGGAATCTGAGTTGATGGTAAGATGATAAAACTAATAAATAAGTAAATAAATAAATAAATGGGTACGACATTGCAGATGCAAGGGAGAAGTGATGAGCAGATGACAGGTCTCCAGGGTGCAAGTAGAATTAATTATGTTTTAATGTCTTGTATGAGAAACACACACAAAATCTTAAACGTGATCAAGTAGGTTTGCAAAAGGCAAATGTGGAAATAAACTATCAAGACATAAATACATAAAGAGCCAATGCATGAAAGGGACGCCATGAAAGGACGAGCTAGCGAAACGACACCTAAGGAGACCGTTCACGGTGCCGCACTGAAGAAGAAAATGAAAGCATCAGAGCTAATGTAAGAGAGATGAAGATAGGATATATTCTAAGAAGAGAGCTTGGGAGCCAGCTCAGCGGGGAAGTCCTGCCTTGTAAGCACAAGGGCCTGAGTTTGATCCCCAGAACCCACATCAACATGCTAAGCACTGAAGCACATGCCTGGAATCCCAGTCCTGGAGAGATGGAGACAAGGGGATTCCTGGGGCTCACTGGCCAGTCATTTTGGCCCAGTTGACAATTTTAGTTGGATAGAGACTCTGACGCTGTCTAAGAACAAACATAGATAAACAAGAAAAAAATCAAAAGTGGACGGCCCCAGAGGGACAGCCCCAGAGGCCCTTTGGCCTCTGCACACACGTACTGATGACCAGGTGTTCGTCAGGGTTCTCTAGAGTCACAGAATTTACAGAATGGTCTGGATTAAAGGCGTGTGTCATCCCACTTCAAGATGTCATTCAAAAGCCTGTGGCTTCCAGCATCACGATCCAGAGCAAAGGCATGGTATCTTCCTGTCTTAAGATCTGAATCCCAAGGTGCCCTTCATGTCTGGATTGTAGTTCATTCCAGATACAGTCAAGTTGGCAGCTAAGAATAGCCATCACAACCAGTATGTGGGTACACACAGTGGGTACCCACATGAAGGTACACACACGTGCATACACACAGAGGCACACATACACATGATCCTAAATGAAAGTCTGGTATTTAAGAAGGAAAAAAATCAAGCATAAATGTTGATTAAGTGTATAGATAAAACTAAAAAGGGGGTGCTGGGAAGATGGTTCAGTGGGCAAAGTGCTTGGAGTTCAAGCATGAGGGCCTCACTTTGGATCCTCAGAACCCATGCCAAAGTCTGAGCATGGTGGTGGAATGTTTGTAACCCCAGAGCTGGGGGCGGAAACAGGGGTATTCTGGGGCCTTGCTGACCTGTCAGCTTGGCTGAAATGGAGAGGCCCAGGTTTAGTGAGGGATCCTGTCTCAAAAAGTAAGGTAGGGATGTGATTGAGGAACACATCTCATTGTCAACATCTGGCTACCAAATGTGGCAGCATGAAGGAATGTGCTCTCACACATATGTGCGTGTGGGCATCCACCACACACACCACATACAAAAACAAATAAAATGTACTAGCATCAATATTGTCTTATATGAGAACGTGATAAAAATAAGATTTAAGTGAAAAGAGAAAGAAAATAGGACACAGCTTCCAAAGCAAATCCTTCTATTATCTATGAGACGGATGAGATATGAACTTTATATTATAAAATTATTTATATTAAAATGTTTGGGATTGGGGCTGGAGAGAAGGCTCAGTGGTTAAGAGCACTCGTTCTTGCAGTGGACCTGGCTCCAGTTCCCAGCATCTACACAATGGCTTGCAATCATAACTAGCGCCAGTTTCAGGGGCTCTGATGCGCTCTTCTGACCTCCATGGGCACCAGGCATGCACACAGTGCACAGACATACATGCAGGCAAACGTACATGTAAAATAGAATAAATGTGAAAAATGTCAATGATATTTAGGATAGTCACTGAAAGTACATAAATAAAATACAAAACTATCATTTTAGTAGACAGTGAAAAAAGCGAATGAAATAAAGACAAATATCATTGAGCTAAAAAACATGGGAGCATAAGGAAAGCCATTTTCTTTTGGGGAGACCCTCACTGTGTAGTTTTGGCTGGCCTCGAATTCTGGATCCCTGTGCCTCATCTCCTGGGGTCGGGGGTCACAGGTGCATTGCCCTTATGGCTTTCCAAGAGAGTAGCGATAGACAAAGCAGACGTGGGGGAGCAAGTGAAAAATACAGAATAAGATAGATCAATCCAGAGATGCCACTAACCTCAGTAGAAACAGAAGACTAATTTATTCAGCTAAATGGCAAAAAGCTGCAGAGCGGACACAGACAGGCGAGCTATAAATAACTATAACACCCTTTAGTTCTCAGTGTAGATGTGGCTGGGATGTGAGCAAGGGAAAGTTCATAGAATGCCGAAGAGAAAGCTCTTTAAACTCCGCCTTCTTCTCCTTCACAGTGACAGGTGGCTATTATATTAGCTTTTTTTTTTTAATCACTGCTGTGACAAAACTCCTAACGAAAGCATCTTTGGGAAGGAAGGACTTACTTCCACTCATGATGAGGAGAGCGGCTACCCTGTCAGAGAGCTGCGGCAGCAGAAGCCTGAGGCCGCTGGTCACAGTCTGCAGTCAGGAAGCAGAGGGACGTGAAAGCTCACACCCATCTCGCTCTCTCCTTTATTCAGCCTGTAGTTTTTCCCCCCAATCGTTTGGTGCCCATCACCTAGCTCTCAAATAAATACACAGAAGCTTATTCTTACTTATGAATGCTGAGCCTTAAGTTGGCTTGTTTCTAGCCAGCTTTTAAAAAAATTATCTTGTCTACCTTTTGCCTCTAAGCTTTTATCTTTCTCTGTTCTATATACCTTTCTTTCCTTCTTACTCCTTTGCTGGCTGTGTGTCTGGGTGGCTGGCCCCTGCTGTCCTTCTCTCCCTCCCCCCTTTTCTTGTTCCTCCCTCTTCTTCCTTATTAATTCTCTCTGCCTGCCAGCCCCACCCATTTTTCTCTCCTGCCCAGTTATTGGCCATTTGGCTCTTTATTAGACCAATCAGGTGTTTTAGATGGACCAAGTAAACCGCAGCTTTACAGAGGTAAACAAATGCAACCTAAAACACATCTTTGCATCATTAAACAAATACTCAACAGCGTGAACAAATGTAGCACACCTTCAGCCAATATTCCACAGCAGGCTTGTGGAATGGTGCCACCCACATTTAGGGTGAATTTTCTTACTGCAGTTAACCTAATCTAGGAACCCCAACACAAGTATGCCCAGAGATTTGTCTCCTAGACGGTCCCAGATCCTTGCAAGTTGACAGCCATCACAGGAAAGGTGTTGATCTTTTAAATGTAGTCAACAAACTTTAACAGATAACGGGAAAGTACATCCTTCCTGGGTTAGTCTTATGTAGTTGCCATATAAACCACCCCAAGTCTAGCAGTGTAAACCAACACATATCTCTTACATAATGGACTCAAAGGTTGGCAGTATATCTAAGTATCACCAGGCTAAAATTGAGACACCAAGACTGTTATCTTGCATTAGGAAAGCTCTGGGTAAGAGTCTGCTGGGCAGAATTCAGCTCCAAGCCGTTGTAGTGAGTCAGGTAGGGGCAACAGCGAAAGGACAGAACGGCAAATGGGTGCAGAGTGGACACACTGTTATGCATTTCAGTAACGTGGCTTTCATTCCGCCTCCACCCTTGCACTTACCAGGACCTCCATCATAAGCACCAGAATTAATGTGCAAGGCCAGCACATTTACAGTGCGGGAGCCCCTTTGACTAAGCTAGGTTAAACTGGGTGGGATTTGAACTGGCTGCACAAATGACAAACACAGACCAGAGGGAATTATCACCAAAGGGGGGAAAAACTCATTCCATAAGAGATCCCAACAAAGGCTCCAGAATCAACCCAGATGGCAGACAAGCTGTTGGGGTGGAACCATAGTAATACCTCTGCCAAACAGGTTTCATAAGTTGCCCAATGTCTCCTTGCAGAAACATGACAGCCTCTTTTGATACATTGACTTCCTCTAAAATGAAATGACATTGTACTTCTGTCTTCATATTGTGTCCGTCCTCTTTGCACTTCAGCCTTTGACGAGGACTCACCAGCTCGGCATGGAAACAGGTTGAAAACTGTTCCCTTTAAGATGAAATGCAGGTAACCCCAGTCTACTGTTTGCTGGGCATGTGTGTATCTCTTCCATCCAATTCTTGCGCTTTTGACTCAAGGACTTAGTGTTTCTCAGTTTATCACAAAAGCCAGGCAAGAATAGTAGCTGTGACTTAGAAAATTTTGAATGAAGTTGACTATCCATTAGCTCACCAAGTACAAAGCCAGGGCACTTGAGCACAAGAAGAAAAGCATCTTTTGAAACTGGGTCCACCATTAACAATCACCAAACCACAAACCCAACAAAAACTGAAAAACAAAACCAAAAAAACATATAATCATAAAGGCTTCTTGCTTCTTTTCTGCCTGGTACCCTCTTGCCCACAGCTGCTTCTCCTCCCTTGGGCAGAAGCCTGCCAGTTCTGGGTTATAACCTAACAAAGCTTTGCCTGTCTTATTCATAAAATGTGGTTTGGTCTCCTTTCTACTGTTCCCAAGCCCCAAGGTCACATTAATGTCAGTAGTACTAAAGTCCGGATAGTGTGCAGCAGGTGGCCTACAATCGTTCCTAGGGGCTACCTCACATTCCTGTCTCGTGGGTCATTCATCTTTAAAACCAAAACACAGACATATGTGCCTTAGATCCCAGATCTCCTGCCATACTTCTGAACAACAGGAGACATCGATTTCTAAGTGCCCATGTGTTTAGCTTTGGGCTCATTGGGTAATCTAGGATGATCTGCCCATTCCACAGTCTGTATTCTTATTTTTTTAAAAAAATACTTATTGCTTTGAATTATGTGTACATATGTGCTGCGGATGGGTGTGTGCACGAGTGCAGGTGCCTAAGGATGCCAGAGATGTCAGGTCTCCCGCAGCTGGAATAGCAGGTGCAGCTGGAGCTATGAGCTGTCAGAGTGAGTTATAGGAATGAGTGTCTTCTGGAAGAGCTGTATGTACTCTTAACCAGTGAGCCCTGGCGCCAACCGCCATCGTCTGTATAGTGAATTCACGTGTCCCTGGCATTCGGGTACAGACATCTTTGGGATATCATCAGTGTGATTCTGCCGCTCACACTGGCTGTTAAACTTAGGACACTCAACACTGAGTTGATACATGATCATAAACAATGTCTGAAATATTCATTTTCCATGGCCAAAAGGAAATTATGTCAAAGAGGAGAGCAAGGGGGAAAAATCTAATAATTTGGAAATTTAGAAAACATACATCTGAATGCTCACAGGTCAAGTGAGAAACCAATCAGAAAATATTTCAAGTGTAATGGCTTAATAATGAATGTAATCCACACCAAAACTGATGGAGCATGAACAAAACTTAGAGAATAATTCAGAGTTTTACACGATTAGAGGAAGGCTATAAAACATTACAAATTGCCACCTTTTTCTTAAAATGTTGAAAACTTAAGTTTGACTTAAAAGAACTTTAGGAAATAGTTCACACAAATAAAAGCGCTACGGGCAGAATGCCTGAAGCCCATCCAAGCCTAGAAGGAAGGGATGCCCTGTGGGCAGAGCCAACACAACTTACATCTGGAAACATTTGGGGCCTGGGGATTATGTCTGTATGGAGCATGTATAGAGTGTTGCTTTCTTTTCATTATTCTCCAATACCACAATAACTATTTACAGAGCATTTGCATTGTATCAGGAATTACAAAAAATATAGAGATGTATTTAACGTATATAGGAGGCAGTGTATAGCTTATACGCAAATATACCATGCTACAGAAAGGACTTGAGCATCTGGGAAAGTTTGGCATCAGGAGGATCCTGGACCAATCCCCTGAAGGATAACTACATAGCATATCAGGGAATAGAAAAGATGCCTACTTCAAGTTAGGCTATAACCATATGGTGCATAGTGGTAAGAAAGCAAAGACATTTCAAATTACCTTTAAATTTCTTTATGACTAGAGTATTTAAATTTTTAATATTTCTAGCGCTTAGAGGGCTGGAGAGATAGCTCATCAGTTAAAAGCACTTACTGCCCTTCCAGAGGACCCATGTTCAATTCAGTTTTCATCATGCTGGTCAGGGTCAGACAGCTCACAAATGGCTCTAACTTCAGCTCCAGGGGATCTGATGCCCTCTTCTGGCCTCTGTGTTCACTGCAGCCATGAGACCATACTATCACACACACACACACACACACACACACACACACACAATATAAAATAAATTTTAATAAAAACATTTCTAGTATTTTAAATGACACTGCACCAAAATGCTTGTTTTTTTAGTTTTTAAATTTTTATTATGCATTTGTAACTGATAGCGATGTGCATTTAATATTTTGACAAAAATCTCGAGAGGTCATAAAACACTTGTTATTTTACTCTTTGTTTTTGGAAAATGCCTTGCAGGGTTCCAGCCTCTTCAGCAGCCTCTTCACCTCTTCAGCAGTTCTGCTTAACCAAGGCCAGGCCCCGGAGAAGTACACAAGTTTGCTTCAAGAATGCAAGCACTAGGTAAAAACCTTTTTAATAGGTTTGATTTTCCTTGGGGCTTCCCTACTGGGCTTTAGGGGGCGGCTTTGCCTATGACAAGATGATTAACACTAAGTAAGCTTATTAATATCAAAAAAGGACTGTTAACTGTAGAAAAATAGTTCCTTTATTGAAGGGTTGTCAGCAAGTCTAATTTATTAGCCTCCCCATGCTCTGTGAGTGCGAACATAAATCTTGTGTTGGTGAGTAAGATGGAAAATACCTGGAATGCCTGCCCTAGCAAGATTCTCCACATAGTTTCCAAAGATAAACACATACATCACCAGAGTCTCCTAAGCAGGAACGTGTGATTACCTCTATCCAAGACTATGAAACTCCATTAGAGATGTCTTGTGAAGCCTGCACCCCCGAACTTTCAGTTCATGACAGCTCTGTGATGCCAAGTGGGGGCTGAAAATCCAAACTGTTAATAAAAGCAAACGGGTCAATGCTGCTAGACATGTGGACCGGTTTCAATGTGGCTAAGCATTCTCTCCTTAGTATATCAATCTGAGAAAGTACTTACCCACCTCCCAGTTCTTTCTTAAAGATAAAGTCCAGTTTATTCCAAAATTCTACCACTCAGCAGTAACTAGAGTTGGTAATTACCAAAATTTGTTTTAGAATTTTTCTTTATTACTGAGAACTTCATACTTGTATAAATGAAATATGATCATATACAACCCATCTCCCTCCTCCAAGGGCCCATAGATCTCCTTCCGCATCTGCCTCACAACTTCATGCACCTTTCTTTTTCTTTTTTTTTAAAAAATAACCCACTAAATTTATTTAATGCTGCCCATGTGTGCATGGGTGTGGGGTCCTCTGCAGGATCACAGACAACCTAATGATGAACACAACCCTAAAGAATGATTCTCCAACTGGGCGGTGGTGGTGCACACCTTTAATCCCAACACTTGGGGGGCAGAGGCAGGTGGATCTCTGTGAGTTTGAGGCCAGCCAGGTCTACAGAGGAAGTTCCAGGACAGCTAAGGGCTGTTACACAGAGAAACCCTGTCTCAAAAAACAAAAAACAAAAACCAAAACAAAACAAAACAAAAGAATGATTGATTCTCTTAGCAAAGATAGGAGAGTGAGGCCTGTGGAGTAGGTCTTAGGTCTTTGTCAATCTATCAGTCCTGTACAATTCACACCAGCCTGAGAAAAGTGGGCATTTACTGCTTATAGGTTCGGGGCTCTGACTTTCGGCATGTCTCAGTTCAGGTTCTCACACTCTCCGGAATCCTACCTCTCACCATTGCATATTCCTGTTCCTTGTTCCAGGGGTTTCTCCCTCTAGTGTCCAAGATGACCACTGGGAATTCCAGGCTGGCCTCCCTGGGTTCAGCACTTCCTGCTAAAGGAGAGCAGTTAAATTCCTCCTTTTTTGTTTTTAAGTGTGTGCCTGTGTGCATGTGCCTGTATATATGTGTGTGTGTGTGTGTGTATGCATGTGCGTGCATGTGTGTGTCTGTGTGTGCCTGTGTGTGTGTGTGTGCGTGTGTGTGCATGTGTGTGCTTGTGTGCGTGTGTGTGTGCCTGTGTGTGTTTGTGAGCATGTGCACGTGCGCATATGAGAGCATGTTCCCAAGGAGTTCTGAAGAGGGCATCAGATCTCCTGGGACTGGAGTTAGATGGTTGTGAGCTGCCACACACACACACACACACACACACACACACACACACACACAAAAACCAATGTTGCCCCTTTTGTTGTAAATGAAAATGTAACAAAAATATCTGTATACATTGATTTTCTACACTGGGTCAGAGGGGTTGAGTGTGTGCGGTACTTTTTTCTGTGTTGTAACAAAATACCCTTTTAGGCAATCCCCGGGCGCCTGTTTAAGGGGGTACCAAGGGTTTATTAGGATACCCTCATGGGTATACAACAAGGAAAATGGCTACCCATGGTCCTCCATTCTGCCTGGGGTAGATGGAACCAGCAGTCCGATCTCTGACCACCACATGAAAAGGAAAGCAATGTTTTTCTCTCTTTCTGTTTGAGAGGTCATATCCACAGACAAGAAGCACTCGCCTCTTTTGGGCCAGACAGGCCAAGGTCATTGGCAAAGCGAATACCTCCTACACACCCTGACAAAAGCAAAAGAGGTCATTTTGTATCACAGTCTAAAGGCATCCCTCAAGCAGCGTGGCATGGTGGGGAAGGCGTGGAGGCAGGAGCATGAGTAGGAGGTCACATTACACCCACAGTCAGGAAGAGAGACAGACAAGCACTGGTGTTCATTTTGCCTTTTTTCTTCCATTCAATTCGTGGATGGTGCCGACCACACTCAGCGTATGTCTTCCCTCCTCAGTTAGGCCTCTGTGGGAACGGCCGCACAGACACCTCTACAGGTGTGTCTATTCTAAAGCCAGTCAAGCTGATAACCAAGATTGACCGTCATGGGGACGACATTTTAGCGAGACCTCCATAGGGTCTGGCTCGCAAAGCTAAAAACCCAAATAGAGAGAAAGCAGCCATCAGCAAACTTTTGTTAGGGTCACTGCGCCCACCCCACATAGTTTCCAAACAGTTGGTTCCTGTTAGGGAGAAACATTTGCAGTTTGCCTGTTACCAAATTGTGTACAGAACCGATAAAAATCAACCTTCAATTATTTAGCAGAGATTTCTCATCTATCTAATACAGTTTAAATAATCAAAGTGTTGAGAGGACGAACTGGCTGGGTGTGGCAGCCACACCTTTAATGCCAGTATGTGGGAGGCAGAGACCAGCCTCAGTGACATGGAGAGACCCCGTCTCAATCAAAACTGAAGCAAATTTATATTCTCTATCTTTCCTTGTTGGACGTGCAATTTATTTTCTTTCTCCAGTCCTGCTGAGAAGTTTCACTGAGTCAGCAATTTACACTCATTAGTTGTGACCAAAAACTTTGTGATAAGCAAGATTCTGAGGCCCAGTTTAGATGCGTCAAGAGTTCTGTCCTAGGTGCCAATAAGACGACTCGATTTCTTTAGGGGAATTTTTCCTTCCCTCTTGAAAGGCCTCTATCTTTATAAAGTTAATTAGGTCATTTTCTTGTGTTTCAGCAGCACTGGAACGCTCAGGTCTTGCTGTCGTAGGATCACTGGGTTCCGGTGGTACCATATTGTTGGATGGATTCATACATTGGCATTTATTCCTTTATTCTTCCAACTGGTGTGGCTTACACCTGTGCCTGTGTAGTTTGTTGGGGGTGCAGGGGAGGGCTGGCTATGGAGATGTTCAGGTGCATGGGCTTGGGCGACAGAGTGGGTCTCGGAGGGACGGAGTCTGGTGGGTAGCTGGGGTGGGGCTGCAGCCTAGAGGTAGGTCTCTCAGCCGCCTGCTGGCTGGTTCGGACTGTACCAGAGTTGTGGAATTCCATCAGAGTTGGGGGCAGGGCCCAGCTGTCTTGCTGGTATTGGGATGGAAGGAGGAAGGGCACAGGATTGCCCTGGGGTTTAGGGTCTGGACTTAGGGACAGTCCACCTGGGAGGCCGGTCACTCACCAGTTTTTCTAACTCTCCATCTGTTTTAATTTTAGTGTAAAGTCTATTTTGTTATTATATTAGGATAACTACACTAGCTTGCTTCTTAGGTCCATTTGATTGGAAAGTCTTTTTCCAACCCTTTACTCTGAGGTAAGTCTGTCTTTGAAGTTGAGATATGTTTCTTGTATGCAGCAGAAGGATGGATTCTGTTTTTGTATCCATTGTGTTAGCCTGTGTCCTTTTTTTTGGATTTTTCGAGACAGGGTTTCTCGGTAACTTGTGGTTCCTGTCCTGGAACTAGCTCTTGTAGACCAGGCTGGCCTCGAACTTACAGAGATCCGCCTGCCTCTGCCTCCCGAGTGCTGGGATTAAAGGCGTGCACCACCACCGCTCGGCTTAGCCTGTGTCTTTTCATTGGCTAATTGAGTCATGGATATGAAGAGATGTTAATGACCAATGACTGTTAATTCCTGTTTTCTTTCTTTTTTTTTTGGTTTTGGTGGTGGTGGTGTGTGTTTCCTTTATGAGTTTCACTCTGAAACCCACACACACACGGTGGAAATAGAGAACCAACGACCACAAACTGTCCTCTGACCTCCACAAGTATGCCATGGCACACACACACACACACACACACACACACACACACACGACGCACGCACACGCACGCACGCACGCACATATAGAATCAATCAATCAACCAACAGTAATACATTTTAAAAATGCTTAAAAACCTCTCATCATCGATTAGTATTGTTCTACCCTGAGCACCAGAAACGGAGACCATAATGTCCATGTCCCAACTTTATCATCTGTCACCATCTAGTAGAGACCTCTTGAGGGTAAATAACAAATTCTCGCTGAACATGACGTGAGACATGGAGAAACTCACAGAACTGAAAGGATGGGTGTGGGTTTTGGCAGATACCACTTTGCCTTGTGAAATGTATACTACATGGTTGGGAAGATGGCTCAGTGAGTGGTTAAAGCCCTTGCTATGTGAAGTAAGAACTGGAGCTTAGATCCTCAGAAACCCACACACATGCCAGGTAGGCATGGTGGCTCACATTCAGTAGGCGAATGGGGGCGGGGATGGGGGAGGCTGTGGTCTTGTCTACAAATCTCTGGGAGCCCAAAATACAAGGAAGAAAACATATCTACCTGAGCCATCTTAGACCACAGAGCACTTACCTCAGGTAGGAACTGACCTCCGACATCAACAGAGGCTACTGAGGACTTCCCTTAAGATGCCACACAGGACAAGTTCCCAGCAAGGACCTGTTCAAATGTTTTCCGACACTCTGCTTTCTGTGTTGTGTGTTCAGAATCCCAGAGTTTCCAGTCCCCAGAGGGAATTTCTAAATTGCACAAATCCCCTATGCCTGTATTTAAACCCTAATGATAGGACATTAAGATGCAAATTAAACAGAAACTTAGCAAGCAAATCATGTCACTTTTTAATGGATACATCAATAAAGGCCCACAGAGAGTCACGGTGATGCTGCCAAACCCCGAGGAAAGACAGCAGAAGCCCACCTGCAAGCCCCAGGCACACAATGTGTTAGAGATTCTGTCTTGCCAGAGTATTTATGATTGTTGTTCTTTGCACCTCATCCTCGGTTCCTTCAATGCTGTCTTGTCTCCCCACACCCTGCCCAGTGCTGACTGACTCTGCCAATGTGCTGGTCCCAAAGTGTTGCTGATCTCCGAGATGGTGGTTATGAGGTTGGAAAGGGGAACACAGACCCCTGCCTGGGTGTCTGCCTTACATTTTAATTGTTGCCATTTGTCTCCTTCCTCCTTGGTTGTCTTATTCTTCCTACCAAAAGTTGGTCGTTATCTTCCAAATTAAGTCCCTCCCCCCACCTTTTCTCTTGGAGGTTCAGTTGGAGTTTGACCATGACAAAAAAGGCTACCTCCTTTAACATCTCTGGCTACTGTGACCAAATTTACTCCAGTCAAGAGCATCTCAGAAGGGCAAACGGTATAGCTACATAATCAGCATCTGTGATGGGGACTGGTACAGGATACAGAATGAGTCTGATGGAGGGTTATTGTCATGCTCCCAACTGTGTCTTCAAATTTTTACTCATGTGATTACACAGTCGGAATGGGAAAAGCCCCGGGTCCTGGCTCTAATTCAGCCCCTAAATAGCTGTGTAGTTGTTCACACATCCTTCCTTCTCTCACTGGGCCTTGTTTTCTTCATATGCAGGACCCGGGGTGGAGGGCAGCCTCTTGAGTCCCTTTCAGATTAAATTCTGAAGAAGTAGCAAAGTTTGTCCTGTGCAGATTTGTAAAGACCCAGATCTCTTGCACCTAGAAGCATCTTTAAAATACAGCCTGAAGGAAATATTAAGGCTGCCATGACTATATTAATGAGAAGCTGTTGTTAAGTGAATTTGTTCTTAGAAACAAAACAGTAATTCTTGGGTGTGTCTAGGTTTTTGGATTTTCTTCTTCCCAAGGCTGAGATGCTTCTCTGCCCAGATTCGGCATATAATTGATTCCTTTCATGATCAAAGCTCTACCATACTGTTATAGTTTGCTTTTCTGCTGCTGTGATAAAGACTGACTGGGAGATGGCTCAGTGGTGAAGAATACTGGTTGCTCTTCCAGAAGACCCAGGTTAGATTCCCAACAAGGCGGTTGTCAACTATCTTTAACTCTAGTTCCAAGAGGATCTGACACCCTCTTCTGACCTCTGGGGTCACCAGGCTTACACATAGGACATATATGTGGTGCACAGGCATACATACAGGCAAAATACCCATACACATTAACAAACATACCAATAATGGTGGGCAAAACCAACTTGTGTAGGGAAGGGTTGATTTGGCAGGTCATTACCCATCATTGGGGGAACTCAAGCAAGAGCAGAGGCAGAAACAATGGAGGGATGCACTTACTGAGTTGCTTTCCTCTGGCTTGCTAAGCTATTTTTGTTTTAAAACCCAGACCCACCTGCCTAGGGGTGACACCACCTACAGTGGGCTGGGGCCATCTCACATCAGGTCCCAACCGAGAAAATGTCTCACAGACCAGTTGGTTGGAGGCAACCCCGCGAATGAGGGTCCTCCTTCCCTGGTGACTCTAGTCTATGTCTACTTGGCAAAAACTAACCAGCACCTCTACCTGCAAGCAGACTCGCTTCCTGTGGGACTCTGACTGTTCCAAGGGACATCATCCAGGGAAGGAAAGCCGTGATGCCCACATGAGGAATTCTAGTCACTGTATCTCAACACAGGCACCGACCCATACCTGTTGAGATGCCTAAGGAGCAGTGTTATTTGGGAGAGAGTCTCTGATAGGCAAGGATCCTGGAAAGGCTCACCCTCTTTGCATGGGGTCAGACCTCCAGGGCAGTGCCAGCACTGTCGCCTTTTCTCAAGTTCTCATAGTGGTTAAGACAGCTTGTGTACAATTATCCACATGGCATTTAAATTAAATTCTAATTATCTGTTTATTATTTATCAATTTT
This sequence comes from Microtus agrestis, assembly GCA_902806775.1. Taxonomy (NCBI): domain Eukaryota; kingdom Metazoa; phylum Chordata; class Mammalia; order Rodentia; family Cricetidae; genus Microtus; species Microtus agrestis. The sequence goes on along the minus strand of CADCXT010004172.1, from coordinate 58,337 downwards.
CATTTATTTTAACTAAATTGGAAGTGAAAGGAAAGGAGAAATGAAGGGAGGCAGGGGTGTGAATGTGGAAAGGAAGGTCGAAAAGCAGGGGGAGAGGAAGGGAAAACAAGCAGAAAAGGAGATGAGAGGGGAAGGAAAAAACAGGAAGAGAAAGGAGGGAGGGGAGGGAAAGAAAAGCACAGGAAGAAAGACAGAAAGAAAAGGGGGAAGGGAAAAGGGAAGGAATGGGGAAATGGGGAGGAGAGGAGAAAGGAGAGAAATAGGGGAAAGCGGAGAAAAAAGGCAAAGGGAGGGAACTGGGAGAAAAAGAGAGGGGAAGGAAGCCGCATTCAGGGCACAGCACAGTCCTCTTTGTCCTAACATATTCTGGTATCCTTTCTAGAAGGATCTGGGAAAATAAAACAGACCCCTTGGAGAAGTGTGCATCTGAGGAGAGCATGCTGGGATTGCATCTGGAAGGAGTGGGTGGTACACCGTTGCCAGTGTGTACAGCATCTCTTTAAAGCATATTTGAATAGGTGGTGCCTTGCACAGACATTCCACAGATGTTTAAACATGACAAGGTATTCAAAAAATAAATCATTATGGCTGGTTTCAGGAATGACATCTACTCATAGTATCTGTCAGCAATTTCAAAGCTACTTGTATCACGGGGAAACCCCCTTCCGACTATAGTCAGGTGTCCTCCCATGATATATATGGGACATGTTCTTCACTTGCGCATTCAAGAAGTTCCGTTAGACTTCTCTACTCTCTCCCCAGCCAGAGTCCACACCTAAGAAAGGACTTAATGAGAACTCTGTGGAAATTACCAGGGTTCACAGCTTTCTGTGCAGAGCTGAGAAGGCCCTGCACCGACAGGCCTCCGCTTCCTTTCCAGGGAGCTGAAGCGGGCCGAGCGGCTGAGGCAGGCAGCAGCAGACACTGGCCGACCTGGCAGTTCTCTCACTCACCCACTTTAGCTCATCTGGTCTCCATGATGAAGCCTCGAGCCCCAGCAAGTCTCGCCCAGACTGTCTTTCACGTGGCTCTGGAAGAACGCCAAACAGGGACTAGTCTGTAAAAAGGCTTCTGGAAGGAGCTGAGCCTCTTGGATAGAAATTCGCCAGTCTTCACAAGGTCACTAAGTAGCCATAGCCCATCCTTCCTGGGTTTCTGTAACACATTCCACCTCAGACACTACGCCCTGTGCTGAGACTGCATGATGATGTGGCCCAACACTGTCCCAAGAGGTCCAGAACCCTTTCTGTCAATCACTATTATCCCCCTCCCCCCCCCCCCCCCCCCCCCCCCCCCGCCATGGTTTTGTTTCCTCCGATTGCTTTAATAGGTTAGGGAACTGAAGCATTTTCTTGGAGTCCTTGCCCTTTTATAACTGAGGGCCATTGCTTACTTTTTAATTTCTGTGATAAAACACTATGGGTAAATGTGACTTACGGGGGGGGGGGCATATTTAGGGTTCTGGTTCCAGAGGGAGAGTCGGTAAAGACCAGGGAGGCACGGCAGCAGGCAGAAGGGTGGGAAAGCTGAGAGATCTCATCTTCAGCCACACAGAGAACGTGGAGAATGAACACGGAGTGGGGTGGAGCTATGAACTCCGAGCCTGCTCCTCAGCAATGTGTTCCCTCTAGTAAGACTCCATGTCCTTCAACAGCGCCACCAACCGGGGACCAAGTGCTCACATGCTGGGCCTCTCAGGGACGTTTCTTATTTAAAACACCACTGTAGTGGCATTTCAATTGTATTTTGTATTTTAAGAAATAAAGTTTGCCTGAAGATCCGAGAGTGAAAAAGCCCCAGTGGTCAGCCTTACAGACCAGGTAATGGTAACACACACCTTTAATCCCATTAACCACACTAGTTTGCCGAAGAAGCCAAGTGGTGCATGCCTTTAATCCCAGAACTAGACAGGATTATAAAATGGGAGGAAACAGCTCTCAGACACAGTCTCATTCTGAGATTCCTGGAGGCAGGATCGCCATTTCAGACCGAGGTCGAGGTAAGAGCCAGTGGCTAGCTTTTTTTTTTGAGGGTCTTCAGATTGAACCCCAAAATCTCTCTCTGAGTTTTTATTAATTGTGAATCACACCACACTTAGCATTCAGGGATAAACAATTCGAAGTCAGGAGTGGTTGCAGTTGTGGATCAAGGGTTGGTGTGTCTATAAGGATGCTAAACCTTCTAGGGTCTGCAGTTGTTTGTGCAAGAATTCCTTCACATCTGATAGATGTAGAGTCTGTGGAAAGGACCTTCTAAGGCCTGGAGAGATGGCTCAGTGCTTTAGGTGCCTGCTGTGCAAGCCTGAGAACCATGCTTGGTCATTTCACATAACAGGAGGCTGAAAGCCCTTTTTCATTTTGAGAGGTCGAATATGGAGGACAAGCTCCCAGAGGTTTCCCCTTTCATTTCAGTGTCACTTGTGCCTCTCACACAGTTCAAATTCCTCTGTTTGGGCATTAAAAACGGTACAAGACAATATTATATAATTGACCGGAAAATCCTCTAGAAAGCCAGAGAGACCTGGACTATACACCAAAGAGGACCACAAATGGGCAGTGAAGCGGTTCCTCCCCGGACATCACTACCTCAAGCCTAACGCAAGGGACTCCACGCTTCCCTGCCTTTGAACAGCAACCCACTAAAAAACCAGAGGCCAGAGATTCCTAAACCTTAATCCCAATCCTGTGTCAGTTTAAGAAAATTAACAGGTCTCTCTTTTCTGGAAGTTCCTCTTTTTGTACCCAATTCCAGGATAATCCCATCTGTCAATTGGGCTAGGAGCAACATGAGGCTTTGTCAAGAGCAAGAGTTTCTCCTTCTGGTTTCCATAGCCAAACAGCTTGGGAATTCACCCAGGTGTTGTGTTGAGGCTGTCCACACAAGTGTTCCTATGCCTACCTTCAGATGCAGCCCAGACAAGGCTGGCCACTAGGAGACCTGAGCTTCAACGCTGCAGAACCCAGGCCTCTTCTTGCCCAGAAAAGGTCTTCTGCTAGCCACAGAAGAGGAGCTGGTACTCATGACTCCTGGGATGGCTATGTGCTAAGTCCTGACCTCTGAGCACTCAGTCTCAAGAATCGCCACCTGAGATCCTTCCAGACACACCTGTGTTGGTTTAATCGCCACTCCTCTCCACCGTCTGCCCCTCCAGTTCAGCACAGGACTCTTGCCCAGCTGTGTCAGGGGTCTCTGTGTGAAGGGGAATTGAGTGAATTGGTGTCACCTTAGCACAGATGAAATCAATGTCACCTGTTCAAGGATGTTTGCGTTTTCAAAGAGATTCAGAGTGGGGGACCCAAGAGAGAGTGGACTTTTAGACCATGGTCCTTGGATACAGAAGGGCCTGGAGCACAGGGACCCTTCAGATGCTCGTGTAAAACCTCTCCGTGTGGACAGCTGTGTCTTCTGCCATGTAAGGGGCAGCTACTTCCCAGCAGGAGCCCCGAGGGAAGACAAATGTTCACCAGGTAAAGTGAGGAGTGAAAGAAGCCTCATGGCGTACTGTTTTTTTCCCCATCGTTCCGGCATTATCATACTGACTCATAGGTGTCCTGGCTTTATTTCTGTTGCTAAGATGAAATACCCTGACAAAAAGCAATTAAAGGAGAAAGAGGTTTATTTAAGTTTGCAGTTCCAGGTTACAGTCTTTTGCATAGAAGTCACAACATCCTGTCGTATTGCATCCACGGTTAAGAGCAGTGAGAAGTGATGCATGCATGCTCGCCTGCTTGCTTAGGTTCAGCTTGAATTCTCACTCTACAGTTCAGGACCTCCTGCCTGGGGAATGGTGATGTCCACAGTGGGCTTGGTCTTCCCACGTTTGTTAACATTGTCAAGACAATTCCCGACAGACAGACACCTGATCAGACAACCCCTCATTGACCCACTCTTCCCTCATGACTCTAGGTTGTGTCAATCTTAAACTCACCCTTCCGGCAGGGGTGATAGAAACCAATATTTTGATACCATAGACAGTGAAGGCACCACACAGACCTGGGGGGGTTGTCCAGCCCTTTGACAGTTGACACACTGCTGATATCTACAAATGTGCTGGGCCACTGGGATGCATGCGTCCCGTGGGTTTCAGGTTGGGCACTGGGGCATTCCTGGGGTAAAGGGAAAGCATCGTGGGTTGCTAGAGCTCTGGAACCTCACTCCAGGTCTGCCTTGTCTCGTGGACTAAGGAAGGGAAAACATTAAGTAGCTATCATCATCTGAATGTCTGTTTCCCCTTCTGCACAACAGGATTAAAGCACAAAGGCCCCTGGAAGGCTTTGATATGAGGACGTGCTTATCCAGTTGAAAGTACCTTGTCAATCACAAGATAGGAGATGTGGCATCATGATCTCCTGAAAGCACAGCGTGGGGGAGGAGGTGGGTGGCTTCAAAAAAGGCAAGAGAAGAGAAGACGCAGCTTAATTCATTCTTTGGCTGAAAAACATTGATTTTAGCTGCATTTTAAGAGTGAGAGAAAAAAGACTTGTGTTTAGATTACAATGTTTTTTTTTCTTTTGTTCCTGACTCAATGATCCAGAGCTTATTGAGTACACATGCTGCCCATGTCCTGCTTTTTTGTCACAGGGACCAGATATTACCCTCAGTGTACAGCAGGAGGTGCTACAGTGCGCCAGCAGCTGGCTCTGCAGATGTCAGCCACAGCTGTACAGCGCCATCCCAAATGAGCAGGTCACAGTTGTTCCACCCCTCCCCCCATCTCCCTGTTTTTAGGAACACTGATGGCTGTGCATAAAATTATGCTGCTTTTCTGGTTAAACTCATTTTGCAATTCTACCCAGGTATATGTAGTCACCTTTACAAAACCCGGTGCAGTTTGCTCAGATATCCGAAATAAAACTATTAGCGAAGGAAATCTCAGCTAATGTTACGATGGAAGTAAAGTCACCGAGTGCTTGTAACTGAGCCACCTGACTCCCACTGAGCTACAGCATCAGGAACTCTAACCCAACTGGAACTTAGTGTAGGCAGTAGATTTATGTTCCAGCAGGTCTGTAGAGCAGTTGTCTCCCACCCACAGAAGTGGGGAAGGCAGAGAAGCAAACCAAGGAAGACACCTCTCATGCTGTTAGTAAGGGGCGATTGTTTGGGTCTGGTCAAGTGACACTGTCCTTCTTCAGAAGTTAGTTTCGCTGGCCACAAAGCAGGCTCATGGTGCAAAACCCAGTTCCCTACAGCCTGTGGCAGCTGCTGATATGGACACAGTCTTGTTGGAGTGAGTAGCTACAGAGCGGAGTTGCCACTGGCTGTGTGTTGGGGACTCTGAAGTGCATTGATTAGGTGAGTGAGCATTTCCAAACTGTATTTTGCCTGGACATCTGTGACTAGTGGTCACTATCTCATGAAGAACTAAAGGAGACAGGAATGAAGCCCAGGTATTGGGGGCCTCACACTCAAGGAGTTTGAACTCCAAGGTTGGGCCTGTTCTATGAGAAATTGCTTTTATTTATTGCTCACTATTTTTTTTTTACAATACCCTTTGCTCATTCAGCTCAAGGGAGGGAGAGATAAGGAGGAAAGAGACAAGCCAGAGAGGGTCACATTGGTCACACTGGGCCTGGACACCCGGAGAGGGAATGCATGGTGCTCAGTTTAGTAGAGTTGCATGCTTTGATTTTATTTACATTTATTTTTTCTTATGCAGACAGGATCTTTCCATATTGCCCAGACTGGCCTCAAACTGTACTCAAGGGATCCTTCTGGTTCAGCCGGAAGGACTTCAGGTATGGCGTCTACCTGTTTTACCTACGGCTACTCTTCGGTTGCCCTGTGCAGAGGAGGAGGAGGGAGAGAAGGAGGAGGAAGAGGAGGAAGAGGAAGAGAAAAGGAGTCTGGCAGCCCAAACATTCCCAAATCTCTTCTGGTTGCAGAGTTTTGTTTGTTTATTTGTGCATTTACTTATTTGTGTATAGATCTGGTCTCACTGTTTAGCCCTGGCTGGCCTAGAACTCTCTCTATCAGTAGTTTTCAACCTTCCTAGAGCTGTGACCCTTTAGCACAGTCCTTTATGCTGTGGTGACCCCCCCCCAACCATAATTTTCGATGCCATTTCATAACTGTAATTTTGCTATTGTTATGAGTTGTAATGTAAAATATCTGGTATGCAGGACATATGGTATGCAACACCTCAGGGGTTGCGACCCACAGGTTGAGAACCATTGCTCTATATAGACCAAATTGGCCTCAAACTCAAGGAGAGCCACCTTCTAAGTGCTGGGTTAAAAGTGTATACCACCACACCTGCCAACGGCAGGGATTTTAAGCTGTGTGAATACCCTTGGCATCATGTGCTGACCACGGAGAGTTAGAGACTTTAACTGGCACAGAGTGTCTGTCACCTTGGCCTTCTGTGCTGACCGAAAACTGGTAATCTTGTGTCCTGTGACCTGGTTAATGTTTTGTCAACTAACGCAAGCTAGAGTTATTTGGGGAGGGGGAACCTCAATTGAAAAAATGCCTCCATCAGATTGGCAGCAAGACAACTTTGTGGAGACATTTTCTTGATTAATAACTGATTCTAAAGGGCTCAGCCCACAGTAGGTGGAGCCACCCCTGGACAGCTGGTCCTGGTATAAAGAAAGCAGGTTGAGCAAACCATGGATAACAAGCCAGTAAACAGCATCCTCCACGGCCTCTACTTCAGTTCATGCCTCTGGGTTCCTGCTTTGAGTTCCTGTCCTGACATCCGTCAGTGACACAGTGTGACCACAGAGTGGCAAGCTGAAAAAAACCCTTTCTTCTCCAAGTTGCTTTTGGTCGTGGTGTTTATCACAGCAACAGAGAAGCAAACTAAGAAACTAACTTAGTATATTTCACTAATTAAATCTGCCTGCAATCCCGGCCCTCAGGAGGCTAAGGCAGGAGGATCATGAGTTCAAGGCCGTCTTGGATTACACAGTGAAACTGTATCTCAAAGACAAATTGTTTACCTAAATCTAATGAAGACTGCAGAATTATGTACCAGTTTACAGGTGTGTGTGTGTGTGTGTGTGTGTGTGTGTGTGTGTGTGTAGAATAAACTAGAAGTTGCTCAAATGCTTAGCAATGGAAGAACTTGATCTATTGGCACGTGTGTATGATGGAATCTGTGTAAAGGCTTGGAAAACCACGTATCACATAGTATCAGGAAATACAAAAGACAGACGAGAAGCTCACGCACACATGCTGACAGCTCCATCATCAGGATGAACTAGAAGCGTTAGCTGCAGAGCTGCCGGCTTAGGAGGGGAGGGAAAAGCGTGGCGGTTACTTTCCCTTTTATTTCAATACAGTCTGAAATGCTGCTGTGCATTTTGATGGAGTAGGAACAATCAAAATATTTTCAGACGTACCTAAATCCCGGGAAATGATGTGTTTTTGAAAAGGAGGCTCTTTCGGAAACCTGAACTATGTGTAAACAAGCTTACGACCTAGATCCGAGCACTTTAAAGGTAAAAACAAATCTGAGGACTGAGCCCACAGTCCTCTGCGCGCGGGCCCTGTGTTGACATTAGATGAGAAAGCCTCTCCAGCGGTCTAGTGATTCCTTCTCTCTCCGTAATGACTCGGTGCATAAAAATTAATCTCTTCCTGCGCTCTGATCCCCAGGCTTCTTAGAGAAGATTCCATCTTGTTCTGTAACACATGATGAAGCACTTCTCTATTAGAATGTGACAGTGGCCCTACGGAGCAGGACAATCTGAGTCCGGATGCACTACACAGCCAAAGAGGAAATCTGAAGAGGTGATTCCATCTAGACCAGTGGTTCTCTCTCTCTCTCTCTCTCTTTTTTTTTTTTTTTTGGGGTTTTCGAGACAGGGTTTCTCTGTGGCTTTGGAGCCTGTCCTGGAACTAGCTCTGTAGACCAGGCTGGTCTCGAACTCAGAGATCCGCCTGCCTCTGCCTCCTGAGTGCTGGGATTAAAGGCATGCGCCACCACCGCCCAGCTAGACCAGTGGTTCTCAACCCTCCTGACACTGCGACCCTTTAGTACAGTCCTTCACGTGGCGGTGACCCCCAATCATAAAATTGTTATTTCATTGCTCCTTCATAGCTGTAATTTTGCTACTGTTATAAATTATACTGTAAATGCCTATGTTTTCCAGTGGTCTTTGGGGGGCTGTGACCCACTGGCTGAGAACTGCTACAGTCATCTGGCACCTGCTTAAAACGACACATTAACAGAGTCTGAGGATTGCAGGGGGATTTGATAGGGGGAGGGGAGGGAAGGGGAGGCGGCGGTGGGGAAGAGACAGAAATCTTTAATAAATAAAAAAATAAAAAAAAAAGAAAAGAAAAATGCAAAGGAAGCTAGGGGTGCGAGATGTGGGAAGACTGGAGAAGTCAAAGCAGCAGGAGTGAGCTTCTGGAAACTCCCTCATAGAATATGCTGGAGGGATGGCTCAGTAGTTAAGAGCACCCGGCTGCTTTTCCAGAGGACCTGAGTTCAAGTCCTAGCACCCACATTGTAGCTCACAACTGTCTATAACCTCATTTCCAGGAGATTCAACATCCTCACACCTACATGCAGGCAAAACACCAATGCACATAAAATTAAACTATTGAAAAATAAAGAAAATGTACATTAGTTGTGTAGGTGCGTTTCAGTCTCATCCCCTGACTTCTGTTCTTAAGCACATTTGGGCGCTGGGGGGGTAGTTCAGCGCAGAGAGCTTGCCTAGCATTTAGGAAGCCCTGGGTTTCAGTCCCTGGACTGAATAAATGTGGTGATATGTGCCTATAATTCCAGCACTCCAGAGGCAGAGGCAGGAGGATCAAAAGTTCAAAGTCATCCTTGGTTACTCAATGAGTTTGGGGCCAACCTGGGCTACCGGAGACTGTTTCAAAAATAATGTGACAGCAATTTGAAAAAGAAAAAAGAGCAAGCACCCAAAAGAGCACATTTGAAACTTCCAGCAAGACTGTTTGTCAAAGCTGAGGAAACAACATTTCTTAATTGGTTTACTCAAATATTAAATCTGACATCCAGAATCTCAATATTAGCAAAAATGTGATAATTATAGCTGGGAGGGTTTTTTATTGAATAAATTGCATGTGCAACACTTTTAGCATATCTCACCCCCTATTGTTGCCTCTCCATGTTCACACTTCACTGGGAGCCTTGGGCTCCAAGCTGAAATCGGATCTCACATTCACAGCCCTTCCTAGAGTCATCACGGTTCACCGCAGTTCATCAGCATCTATGACAAAGGATGGCGAGGTCCACGTTGAGGGAACACACGACCTTCACACAACCTTGAGGGAGCCGTTCTGTAGGTTCCTGCTGCAACAGGAATGTCTCCCTGTACTCAGTGGAGTCTCACACCACCATTCCCCTGCATGGAGGATTCTTAAAGGCTTTTATTTTTATTTTTAACCAACTTGGATGTCAGTTCTGTAGGGGCATTTGAGGGTTCAATCTCATTGTTTTTGTGACAGAGAAGAGCAGAGGCAGGAGCCACGTGCTGGGTGGCAGACAACTTGCCGTTCTCATTGCTGACAAAAGTGGCTTACACAAAGAGGATTCATCTTGGCTTACAGTCTGAGGGTGTACAGCCCATCCTCAGGGAAAGAATAGTGTCAGGAAGCAGCTGGTCGCCTTCTGTCAGTGGTCAGGAAGCCAAGAGAGCCTGAGGCTCATGCCTCCACTTGCTTTTTTCTTTTTATGCACCTAGTCTAGGACCCAAGCCCAGACTGTCTGCTTTGGGGTGGGATTTCTAGCCTACATTTACCTAATCTGGAAACTCCATCACAGCCCCACCCAGAGGCGTGTCTTTGTTGATTCCGGGTCATGTCAGGTTTCCAATACTAACAAAACAGGTGGTGTGGGTAAGATGTGCAAACACGCATTTGCTGACCTAATCCTCACAGCATCCTCAGTTTATAGAGAATCCTGGGCTGATGGACGCCCAGGAAGCATGAGAATCCAGAGTTCTGCCTGCTCTAGGACTGAGGAAGAGGAGGAGGTCATGGCCACACAGTGCACAGAGACTTCTCCACTCTGAAAGCACAGGCTCCAGGGCCTGCTGGCCCTTGCACTCTTTCCTTAAATACAACGGTTCTGCTGCATTCTGATAATAGCTCGCCAAGAGAGCCAACTGTTTCCTGCCTGCTTGCTTGTGGCAAGAACCAATGAACAAATAGCTAGGCCTAAGACTTGCTAGCTCTTCCTGAGTCAGGACTGGAAGCAGCCTGGAGGTGGTACATCCCTTCTAAAAGGACAGCAACACTAGAACCAGAGGGTCATGTCACCATCAGCAGGGATAGGTCCTGTATGAGGAATCTATTGACTTACTAAAGCATAGCAGAAATAAAGATGGTTTTACTATGTAATCTCCCAATAGATTTTAGACTTGGCCACTATTAAACCTCTTAAAAATCTTTTGAGGGAAACAAAGCATGTTGGGAAGGCTGACTTTGTTTATATACTCTGCTTTGCAACTTGGGGTCAAGATGATAAAGCCGAGACGGGGTTCATTTGTTCTCAGAAGGTCCTGAGTGTGAGATCGCTCACTGAGTTCCACACACCATGCAGAAATGCCCTGCCCGTTTCAGCAGAAAAGCATTCCTGGTAAAACTGTTCAAACACATAAGCTTCTAAGTGGTTCTCAACCTGTGGGTCTTGATCCCTTTGGGGTTGCAATCTCAGATATTTACATTACGATTCATAACAGCAGCAAAATTACAGTTATAAAGTAGCAATGAGATAATTTTGTGGTTGGGGTCACTACAACATGAGAAACCGTATTAAAGGGTCGTAGTGTTAGGAAGGTTGGAAACCACTGTTCTAAGTCTCTACATAACTACTTCATTGCCCTGTGTGGGATGAACACTGTGGCTCCTCAGAGTTCAAGGTGAAGAACTGCACGGTCTAGAACTGTGTTATCAAGTGCAAGGCCTGTGTTTGACCCTTGATTCAGAAGTCTGTCAGCGGTAGGGGCAGAGTTTGAATTTTTAAAAAGTCCTGGAACCTAGAGAGGAAAGTTATTAGATTCAATTACCTAGTCTCTTGATTTTTCGCTCTGACCTTGGGCAAAGCCATGCTATTTAAATTTCTGGGGAGCAGAGAAGCTGATAAGCAGTCTCAAACACCTCCCTGCCGCATGTGTGCACTTCCAACACCTCTCCGTGCACATATCTGTGCATGCTCGTGTGTGCACATGTGTGTGAAGGCCTGAGGCCAATGCTGGGTGTCTTCCTCTACCTACCTCTGACTTGGTTTGAAGACAGAGTCTCTCCTTAAACCTGAGCTTGCTGCTTTAGCTAAACGAGAGGGACCCAGGGATCCTCCCGTTTCTGCCTCCCCAGTGCTGACCTTGCAGGTGTGTGCAACACCTTGCCTGGCTCTTTATGTGGTTTCTGGGGAGCAGAATTCAGGTCCTTACTTACAGTGCTGACACTTTACCCACTGAGCCATTTCTTGGGACAATTTTCCTCCCTGTAATTCCACCACCCCTCAGTGAACTTGGAACAGGGCCATTGGGTTTCCCTGTTCTGTGAGCTGGATGTTTCCCTAGTGTCCAGTCTCACAGCATGGTGCATTGTTCTCTCTGGAGCAATGAACCCACTCTAGAGACCCCAGTAATAGGTTTTTGCACCCCGATAATAGGTTTTCCTGCTGATGAAGTAAGCCAGATCAAGCCGAACTGAAAAAGTTTAACAACAGGTTTATTTGATCAAAGCAGCTCTGGGGCAGATTCTCCAGTCCCAGAGATGGAGGCAGGAAAAGCCACTCGCCTAATCTAAATCAGGGAACTTATACAGCCTGCAGGCGAGGGGTGGCAGCATGTGTGCCACAAGCTGGGTTTGTGCCCAAGTATGGTCAAAAGTCGACAGCCTAGATGGGGACTTGGGCTGCTGGAGCAACAGGGAAGAAAGTCGTAATAGTGACAGGAAATGCAGAAATGGGCTTTTTGGCACCTTTTCTTTGTTCAGGGGCTCTGTGAGTGGGCAGGGTTTGGGGAGAGATAGGAATGGGACTTTCTGGATCAAGCAGGGGTAAGCTGGAGGTACCAACTGAAAACCCAGATTATGTTAGTTCAAAATTTCCACAGGATTCAAACCCCATGGGCTTAAATCTCTGTATTTAGGCTTTGGGTTATTTCAATGTCATGCCAACATATGAAAGCTGGGTTGGAGATTTGTTCCTGAGGCTATTTTTGGCTCAGCCAGAAGTTATAGAAAGAAAACACACTACAGCAAGATGAGACAGGCAGGAGAGGCTGGTGATGCTGAGTCTCAGAGGGGCTTAGTGCAGAAAGGAGGGCTGGGATGGCTGGAGACAGGCCTGAGAGCTTTGAAAATGGCCTTCTCTGAATGGTCATTTGGTACTTATCAACAACAATAGTAACAGCACAGTAGTTCATGGGAACTCCATCCTATCATGTGTTCTTGGGTCGTGGCAGCATCAGTACACCAGGACAATCACATCCCAAGAATCAACGTTCCATTTCAAGAGTAGAGAAATTGAACCTAAGAAAGGGTTTCACTGATTCGGCCTTTGATATGTTGGAATGTGCGGAGATTTGAGTCAAGACTGGGCTTACACTCCCTCCTCATGAGCAAACTACGGCTTCATTGATAATGCAAATGGCGGCATCAAACCGCATCTCTGGGGGGCATTTAAAGCACTTAGGGGAACACACTGCCCACTTCAGGAGCAGTCCTTTTATATGCAATTAGTCTGTTCATGACACATCATTCTTATCTAGTCATTAAAGTAAGTCCCTGGCTTAACTGGAGGCATTTCGTGAATTTGTTGACGCCTCCCCCAGGAACTCTCAGTGGACTGCAGCCTAAAGGTCACAATCCCTTTGTGGGTCCCGGCTCCTCTGGCGTCCAGGCTCCATGAAAGAGGACTCTCCATCTCCTCAGACAGCTTCAGTAAGTTGGTGAAGTCTGGGGTCCCAAAGGACATGGTTCAAATCTCAGCTTCATTTTTCCGTGCTATGCTAACCTCAGTTTCCCTGTGAGGACGACTGAGTGCACAATGCCTGGCATGTCAGAAGAGGGGTGATGGACGGAAGTGGGAATTACAGTGACCTCAGAGCGACCTGAGGCTTCCCTGCAGGGTACAGAGGAAATGTAGGATGGCTAGATTATAATGATGGCCATGCAACTCTGCATACAGACTGAGAAATCATGGATTTATATACTCAACGCAAATAAATGTTAAGATATGCAAATTATACCTCAATAAGGTTGTTTTTAAAAAGATGATAAACACGTAACATTTAAGAAAAATATCTAGCAACATCTTTTAATTACGAAAATACCCAAGGTGTTGGGCACAGTGTTCATGAGATAAAAGCTCATTTTGGGTGTTAGGAGCTAGAGTATTTATTTGTAAACTAACAGGAAAGAAAAGAAATTTAGAAAATCACCTTATTTAGACTCTTCAGAAAATGAGAGAAACATCATTTCTGTGAATGATAATAAGACAGGTTGGGAAGAAACCCTATCCTTCCATACCCTAGAGAAAGAAATCTGGGGCCATTCTGCTTAAGAATTCAGAATGTTTGAATTCTCGAAAGGTAATCTGGGGCATTTTCCATAAATTACATAACACCCAAACAGAGTGTGTGGTGGCATCTGGAATTAAATGTATTAATATTTCTTTAATGAAAGGCATAAATATTCATATAAGGTAAGATAAATGTGAAGCTATAAATAAATATATGTCAACTCAGGTCTGGTTGGCCACCCAGTGAGTTTGCTAGAAACTTCAAAGAATTCCTGATTTGTTTCACTTGGGAGTTTCCAGGTTGGGGACCTGGATTGCCCTTGACTGAGTAGCTGCTTCCATGAGCATTCCTTCTCTCCTTCTCTCCTCTCTCCTGTCACAACCCTCAGGGGCTGGCAGTCTCTCCCAAGGGAGACCCTGACACTGTCGGCCACAGTTGTGTGTGGAATTACCCGCTCTGCTAGGATCAAATTTAGATGAAAGTGAACTTCTGAGTGGAAATCTTTAAAATGGAACTGTAAAATGAGAAATAGAGTTTCGGAGGAGACGGACAAAGAGGAAAACGTCAAATTGCTTTAGGGCTGGGTCACTGAAGAGCCTCAAATAAGGGCACAGGAAGGAGGGTTTGATTCAGGGTTTGATTCATTAGTAAGCCCGACATCATGTGTTTGGCTTATTTATTTGGGAAAGAGCCTATCTGAGCATAAGGAACCCCTCCTTACAGAGAGTGGAAATCACCGTCCTTGGTCTCTTTTTCTGCTGTGTCTAATCCCAGAAAACTTTGGAACTCAGACCCACCTACCGTGTGAAGATGGAGCCAGGGACTCCTCACACCAGGGGCTTCTTCTCCGTGAGGAATGGAGTCACCTTGAGGTGGGAGGGTAGATCTGGCAAGGGTTATATATCCTTAAAGGATACAGCTGAGTTCTGAGTGCTTACAAAAGCCTGCAGAGAAATGTCTTGGTCTTTTGAGACCTCTGGGTCTGAAGCTCTTGCCTGAAAAAATGCTTCTCTGTCTTCTAGCTCTTGAGAGGAGCGTGTGGAGTGGAGAGATAAGCCAACACAATGCACAGTGCCAGACAAGGGTGTCACCTCCCCACTCCTGCCTGCTGCAGAGGCCGCCGGAACCACAATAGCTGTCATGTACGGTCGCTTTCTGCTTTTGCTCTTACTTGCTTTTCCCCATTTCCTCAAACCACCTAAGAATAGAACCAGGGAAGGTGAGAGGTACAAGCCAGGGGTTCAGATCCAGTGCTGAGATTCAGTGTTGGGGTCACCTTTGATGAGTCATGATAGCTTCGGAACTTCAGCCATCTTGATTCTCTAAGAAGCATTAGGATGAGTACAGTAAGGGCTTGAGAGATGGCTCAGCAGTTACGAGCCCTGGCTGCTCTTCCAGAGGATCCATGCTGGATTCCCAGTACCCACATGGCCATTGATAATAGTGTATAATTCCAGCCCTGGGGTTAAAGGGGTAGGTTTGATGCCCTCTTCTGGCCTTTGTGGGTACTGCATTCAAGTGGTGCATTCATTGGGGTTAATACCAAGACATATAAAATAAAAATAAGTAACAACCTAAGGGGGAGGGGGCAGGAAGATCCAGGCCTGGTGACACACACCTTTTAAAAGGAAAATAAGGACTGAGCAGATCAACCAGGGTCATGACTAAAGCAGAAGAGGAAGTCCCTCTGAACAGCAGATACTACGTAGTTTGTTTGTTTTTTAGTGCCACAACTTAGCTTTGACCTGAGAAGGGAACAGGAATCTCCATGGCCAGGGACTTAGGAGGCTCTTTCTGTGTGTCATTCTGCACAGTCTCCTGGGGTTTGCAAGCCTGGCCTGAAAGTAAGGAATGGAACCTGTCCCTTTGTTCAGCAAGGTCATTAGCAGCTGGGATAAGATTCAAGGATGCTGTTTTGGAAGGTAAATGACAAGACCCCCCTGCCCCCATCTTGCCATGGCTGAGGGATCGTCAGCAGAAACACAGTAGGGAAGTTATTAAACACAATGAAGAGAAGCATAGTGCATTCATGAGCCACAGAAGACAGCAGGCTCAGTTCACACAAAATACGGGGGGCGTTAGGGAAACAAGCCACTTACAAAATGGAATCCACAGCATGACCTTTTTTCCCCCCAATCTATTTTTTTCATGTTATCTTTAGTTAGTTGAACATTATAGAAGGATGTTATTTCATTATATTTACTGACCTCTCTCCTAATTTGCTGCAACAGAGATGTTATGCCTTTGTAATTAAAAGGGCTTTAAAAATCTAAAAAACTTAAGTGAGCCCTATTCACTAACACCTCATTTTCAAAACACCAGACCTGGCCCGTTTCCCATTTTCTCAAGCTCGGCAGCTTCAGGGTTACATTTTTTGTGAAGAAACAGCACTCTTACCTTGACTTCTGAGAGCTTCAACCCCCATCTCTCCTATTCTGCTGAAAACTCAGTCAGTCCTCTGAAAAGCTCTGATTAGCCAAGAGAGTGTCCAGTCAATCTGTCCTGACCGAGAGACACCATGACCACATACCCCCAGGCTTCAAAGTCTGATAGAAACACTCAACCACTTGTGCAATGCATGCGTGGATATATTTCTGTGAGAGCAAAGGCTATCAGCAATCATTTTTTACAATGTACATATTTGTGCATGCTTACGTATTTATATGTGGTAAGTTATAAGTTCACAGTGGTTATTCATACAGACACAGTCCCTGGAGAATACTAAGAGTGAGGGTTAGTAGAGGCCCAGTGGACAAAGCACAAACTAACTAGTCTGCCTGTCTTCTGCAACTCTTTCAAAATGATTTAGTGGCTTGTGCCTCAGTTTGCACACTCGCATTGGAGCTGTGGCTTGGCCTGTAGGTACTTGAGTGAACCTTTAAATCAGACTCCCAGCTATGTGCTTTGGTGGTTGTGTAAGCTCCGCCAAATTCCTATGTGGAACTGGGGAAAACTGACTTTTCTCTCTGCCCAGGGGCCAGCAATGCTCACTCCATTGGTATATGAGGCACAGGAGAGCTTTTCTGGAGACGTCAGGAAGAATGCCCAGGGCAGCGTGTCTTCTGCTTGGATGGAGAAGAAGCGAATGTGAATCACGTGCATCCCCCCGCTGAAGTTCTATGGAGAACCAGACGAAGCGTTGCAACAAGCATGCTGCCCCACCGTGTGTGCAACCGCCAGGAAAGAACCTAACTTAGCAGTACTGAACAATACCCTCCCCCGAAGCTATGGGTTTTTTTCTTTATAACAAAGCTTCTTTCCAGAAATGGAGCTTTTAAATGTTGGTGGTTTTTAGACAAAGAGCTTTCTAAAATGTATTTTATGATACCCACATTTTCTGTTATTGGGACTCCATTTCAACATACCGGCTTACGTGTTCATTATCTTGAACATCTGTCACTCCACTCTGGGTCAGTATTTCTCCCCCTCTATTGCATCACCCGCCTCTCTGGGTTCTAGATGCTTCTATTGCTGTCATCCTGCCTCGATGATGCTCCTTAATATCTTGCAGTTGCAAAAAGAAGTCAGTGCTATGAGAAGCATCCAGTGCAAGCCCCCTCTTTGAGATGTCAGCATATTTGGGGCATGGAGAAGAGAGGCGGAGATGAGCCTTCAAGGTGTTTAATCAACTGTGAATTGAAGAACCGTGTTGAGGGGGCGTCATAGTAATTTCATGGTAAGTAAAAATGAGAAGCCCACCTTGTGAGCCCTTTCCAGACCTCCTGAGAAGTCTTTTCCAAGCAGCCCTAGGATCAGGAAGGCTAGTAGAGCTAGAAACTGACCTGTGCAGAAAACAAGCCTGCACACACACACACATACACACACACACACCAGGTACTGTGTAGGGAGACTCCGTGACATAAGCCTCCATTTAACCTCTGTTGGCTTAAACAGGTCTTGCTTTAAATGATGCACTTTGAGATAACCTGCAAGCCATCTGTGCACCGAATGTGTTAAGGGGCTTGAGAAACCCACATCAGAGAGCAGCCAAATCCTCATCCCCGCCTCCTAAGCATCTTTCAGCAACTGCTTTGAATGCCAGTCGGAGAAGCATGCCTTTTCTCTCCAGTTCCACAGGCTACGGGCCAGAGAAGGAACCAACACAGAAACTTTAACGGCGTCTCGAGAGTGTCCCCTGTGCTCCTCACCAACTACTGACAATCAATGGGAAAGTAATCCTAGTTTTTATTTGAAGCTATCTTGGCTTTAAAAGAACCTTCCAAAAAATGATTGATGCGATGAATTAAACCCATAGGTAACCCTGGAAATCTGCTTTGAATAGCAACAAATTCCTAACAATATCTTCAATGCCTGCAGCCGCGAAATCTAATCTCTGAACTCCTAAAGGTCAAGATTTGCTGTCTGGTAGCACGGCTCAAGAGTAAATGCTCCCTAATGCTGCACTAGGCGGTTGCTTTGCACTCCAGACAATGTCAATTTTGTCCAAGTAGCTGCAGATGTGTCTAGCATTAAGTCAGAACAGTGTCAAGGGCCCTTCTTGAACACCGGCTGCTTCTCAGAGAAACTGGTCCTAAAGCCCCAGTCTATTACACTCCATGCCCCAAAGACAGGCGTTTAAGGCTTAGAGGAGGATGGAGAATAAAGCCGCATTAGATTTTTTAATGTTTCTGAGTCAGGAGACCCAGGGGAGGAAAGTCTCTGGTGAGCCCAATGTCCTTCCTTCTCCCCTCCCCACTGCCAGCCCTCGGGTCTTCCTGATTCGGGTGCCACTGCCATCTCTGAAGACCTACCCTTAAGCTACGTTCGTGGTAAGCCATTCATCACTGCTCAGGCCTGTTCTAGCTATGGAAAAGCTATAATAGACTAATGAACCCATTAAATTAAGAAATGTATATGTTACCGGAAGTAATGCGGCGAGAGGAGGCATGGGGTGGGGGCAGAAACGCAGCCCTCTGTGGAGCAGGGTGAGTACTCAGTGTAATGAAGTCCTGGAGGGCTCAGCTGCTCCACCCTCAGCTCAGGGAGGAAGATTCTGCCCACGTACGAGCAGTTCTGTAGTTTAAACCTATTATTTATTGAAGTCAGAAGACATGACTGATGGCAAGCATGATTAAATTAGCAATCAGGATGAAGGCCTTGGGAGTCTTAAAATTACTAAGACAGACTGGGGAGATAGCCCACCTTGCAAGCACTCACCTTGCAAACACAAGAACCCGAGTTCCAGCCCCAGTACTGGGTTTTCAACAGCCAGGTGTGGCGGACCACACTCGTAACTTCAGAACTGAGAGGCCACCATTCTACCTAGCCTACTGGACAAGTTCATGGTAGTGGCAAGACTGTAACCAAGGAGACGCTGTCATAGTCTACTGAGAAAATGTGCTCCTCATTTTCTGTCTACCTCCACAGTCCCTCTGCTGCTCTGGAGAGACTATTTTTATTTTCTTTGGAGACAGAGGTTCTCTGTGTATTCCTAACTGTCCTAGAACTTACTGTGTAGACCAGGCTGGCCTTGAGCCCACAGTTATCTGACTGCCTCTGCCTCTCAAGTGTTGGGATTAAAGGTGTGCGCCATCACTGCCCAACTAAGAGGCGAATTCTTCTTTAATTTTTTTAAAATTCTTCTATTTATTTTACATCCTGACCACAGGCCTCCCTAGTCCTCCCCTCCAAGTCCCTCTCCCCCATTCCCCCCATCCCCTCCTCTTTCATCTCCATCCAGGAAAGGGCAGGTCTCCCATGAGTATCAACAAAACACGGCATATCAAGTTTCAGTAAGACTAAGTCCCTCCCCATGAATTAAGACTGGGCAAGGTAACCCAGTACGACATGCAGGGTCCCAAAAGCCAGTCAAAGAGTCAAAGACAGCCCCTGTTCCTGCTATTAGGAGTCCCAAAAGAGGACCACGCTACACAACTGTAACATATGCAGAGTGCCTAGGTCAGGCTCATGCAGGCTCCCTGGTTATCGGTTCAGTGCCAGCTTAGGTTATTCATCTGTGTAAGCCTTCCTGGGGTGTCCTTGACCACTCTGGCCTCTACACTCCTCTATCCTCCTCCTTTGCAGGATTGCCGAACCCCACCTGATGTTTGCCTGTGGGTCTCTGCATCTGGAGAGGGCAATTCTTATCCTTTCCCATCTGGGTTTTTTCACCTATCTGAGTCTGAAGCAAACTTCTTTCAGAGGTAGGTGCCATGAGCTCCCATCAGCCTTGGCAACCAGTAGAGGAAAAGGTTCTGAAACTGTGATGTTGTTGTTTGTTTCAAACAGAAGGCTCTGAGGGGCTCATCTCACAGTTTTACCTGACAGCATCCACAGCCCCCGAGGAGAGGGGCTTTTTCTGCATCTCCTCTTGGCAACAGATGAGTAACCAGGGGGAAAGGTGACTGCGGATTCAATCTGGACTATCTCAGTCACAAACCGCAACACATTTGTGGTGATTGGTTTTGATGGTTGACTTGACACAACCAAGAACTATCTGGGAACAGAGTCTTAAGGAAGAATGCTCTAGATCAGGTTGGCCTTTGGGCATGTCTATGAGAGATCGTCTTTGTGTCTTTGTTGTTAACTGCTATAGGAAGACCCAGCCCACTGTGGGCGGCACCATTCCTGAGGTAGGGGGAGGGGTCCGGAATAGTATGAAAGAGAAGACTATGAGGTGAGAGCAAGGAAGAAAGCAAGGATGCATTTCTGTTCTCTCTGCTCTTGATAAGGTGATGTGACAAACTGCTTGCATTCTTGCCTCGGCTTCCCCTCCGTGATGGACTATAACCTGGGACAGTCAACCACATAAATCCTTTCTCCCCTAAGTTGCTCTTGGGAAGGACTTTTTTTTTTTATCTGAGAAACAGAAATGAAACTAGGGGAGTATTGCAGAGGTGTCAGCTTGCCAGTGAAGCTGACAAAGACAATAAAGCCTAATGTCTCTTCTTTGAGAACCATAATATTATGGAAAAACCTTGGGCTTTCTCACTCCTCCCTTGATGGTGTCCCACCTTTAACCCTTCCTTTCTGCCAATGGCTTGCACTGGATGCCCAGTAGCACCAGGCCGAAGAGCTGGTTTATAACCAGGGTTAGAAGCTACCAGACGCAGGCAGGAAACAAGTGAGTGGGGGCAGCGGTAGCTATGTCAGCCAGCGTGGGAGAGGGAGGAGCAGGAGGCGGCTGCTTTCTGGCTGGAGCTGAGTGGGCCAGGAACACATCTTTGCATGGTTTGATCATCTCTTTCCTTGTTCCATTTTGTTTTATTTATTGATGTTCTTCAAGAGATGGAGAAATTCAGATTTGATTATGGGCAGAATCCCCAGATTTTAAGTATTGCCTTAAAGTTTTAAATATATATTCATTTTTATTTCATGCATAGGAGTGTTTGCCTGCGGGCTTGCATGTGTACCAGCTGTGGGCATGCATGTGTACCACCTGTGGGCATAGTGCCTGAGGAAGTCAGAAGAGGTCATTGGCTCCCCTGGGACTGGAACTATTAATGACTGTGAGCTGCCATGTGGGTGCGAGCAATTAAACCTGGATCCAGACCCTGGTTCTAAGTTTTTAAAACCGACAGGGACTGGAGAGATGGCTCCGTGCTTAAGAGCGTTGCTTGCTCTTCTAGAGGGCCCAGGTTCAATTCCCAGCACTCACATAGCTGCTTATAACTGTTTGGAACTCCAGTCTCAGGGATATGACACACTTCTCTGGTCTTTGTGAGCACCAGGCACATACTGGTATACAGATATCCATGCAGGTAAAACATGCAAGCATAGAAAAATAAATAAATGAATAAAAACTTAAAAGCAATCGTAGTCCAGCAAGACTCAGCCAGCTTTCCAGATGTAACTTTTTGGGAGTCAGTTGCCACCTCTGCTTTAAAAACACGAGTGGCTCAGCCTAAATGGGAAGTCACCTGATTCATTAGAAATGAATTAGGGTGTTGAGGAGCTGGCAAGGAACCAAGAATGGATGGAGTTGATCCCCAGCACCCACCTAAAAGCCACCAGATGTAGTGATGTTTGCCTAAGATTCCACTATTAAGGAGGCAGAGACAGGGGAACTCTGGGGCTTATTGGCAGCCAGTTCAGTGAGAGGTCTTGTCTCAAAATTTAAAAAAATAAAGTGGGACGCGATCTAGAAATACACCTGTCATCAACCTCTCACCTCACATACACATGCACACACGCAAGCGCATCAAAAGGATGCATCAAGTAGCAGCACATCTAAGGCTCCGCCTGCTCCACACTTGCCTGAGGGATTCAAATACTGGGACTGCATGAGTCTCACTTCTGCTACTCAGGAACCGACCTGAGTGGATACAGTGTGGTGCTATTGGATTTCCCTTCAGGACCTAGCAATCCACTTTTCCAGCTGCTGGGACCACTGGCTCTCAATGGCTCGCAGCTGAGTCCTCTCCAGGACCAGCGTCAACCGTAGAATCACTCCTTCAGACATCTTTTGTTCAATAGGTGACCAAAGAGGGCTAGAGCCCCTCACCTCAGTGGAACAGCTCTAAAGGGCCATCCATCCACGCTCCAAAGCCCCACAAGATCACTCCGTGGCCATCTGACTCCGTCCTTTGTTGAGAACCGCTTTCCCCTCTTGCCACTCTACATAAATCTCAGCCTTGGACCGTGTTTCATGAGAAAATTACGTACAAGAGCCTACCTGAAATATAGCAGCAATATGTAATATCAAAGATGCTGGGTGCAGGCTAGCTTTAAGTGACTTCTGCACTGCTGGGGTAATTGTTGAGAACTTGGGAAGCCAGGAAGAATATGAAGGTTTGTGAAGACTATTTCCACCAGTTAGTGATGTTCAGCTCCACCTCCGAAGGGGACACGTGTGTTTTTATTTATCTTAGACGCCTTCTTGTACATTTTGGGGAAAATCTCCTATTCCGGTTACGAGAATTGAAGAATAAATAGATACAGAGGATGAGGCCTAATCCCCTGCCCCTCGATGATTTACCATAGCAATTACTACAAAAGAAGCCATGGTTCTGAGACCAAGACAAAGTTAATCCCAGTCACTCCGCTGTGCTTAGCAGAATGCATCAAGTAAGACAGGTCACTTCCTGTTTAAATTGTAGCTATGACAGTATAAGCCTGGAATGGCAGCCTGCTGTCTGTCTTACTGCCCCTCTAAAGAAGAAGAGCTGGAGACCGAAGGAAAGACACCACCAACTCCTAAGCCCTTGAATTCAACTGTGTTTGAACTCAGAAGCCAACTTGGACATCACAGTTGTGTGAGCCACAGCCGTTTCCCCTTCATTCTCTGCAAGTTACCGGAGAGTGATGGCATCTGTCCATCATTGCAATTGAGAGAGTCCTGACCGCTTCACTGTTTAAATCATCCATTCACAGATAGAGTGAACTAGACAAACGGTAACGCTAAAGGATTAGTACAAACAACATCTCTGAGTGTGAGGAGCCGATTCTTCCAAGCCCTGCAGAATGACACAGCCCTGAAACACACAGAGTGCATTCTGGGAAGCTTTTATCGAAGAACTCAAACCTGGGAGAAGAATTAATATTAGATAAAAGAGATTTGAATTTGCAATATAAAAACCCACTTGTAACCCTCAGAATAATACAGAGGAAAATAATTCCATCTGATGCTCTCAGAAGAAACAGCACTGTGTTCAGCCTGGGAGTGCATCAGGCTGCTCACAACTGCCTGTGACACCAGTTCCCAGGGCTCTGGTGTCCTCTGACCTCTTTGGGTGCTGGCACACATATGATGCACATAAACTTGTACAGGTTCACGTGCACGTGTGCACATACACATGTGTACACACACAGAGGTAAAAATAAACCTTTTTGTAAAGGCAACTATTATTTGCAACTAAAACACATTTGGGGATATGTACTATAGAATTATGCCAATTATATAATAATTGGTCTAATGAGTATGTTTTTCAGGTTTTGTGATCATCATGGCATTTGCTGACGCAAAATTTATTATTTATTTTCATTTATGTTATAATTGCAAATAAGTATATACATTTGTGTTGCTATTTTATATCTGCTATTTTGTATTTTTTGTAAGGTTCTTCCAAAATGTATACATTTCAAGTCTCGTAAATCTGCTTCTTGGGTTGGGCTTTCCCTGTTAGACACTGTGTAATGTCCACTGTCGTGTGCTATTGAGAAGCTGGGCAGGTGGAAACAGGTAGGAGGGTTTCTAAGGCTCACTGGCCAGACAGCCCAGCCTAGCTCGTGGGTGAGTTCCAGGCTAGCAGAGACCCTGCCTCAAAAAAGCAAGGAGGTGTGCCTTCTGAGGAATGACACACAAGTTGTCCTCTGGCCTCTGCACATACATACATGTGCACACATGAACACATGAGTACATGCATGAATGTGCATGTATACAATTCATGTTCACACAGACACGTGCACACAGACGTGCATGTGCACACACGCACACACACACAAATTCATATAAGAGAGCATCACAAACAAAGCAAGGTGGAAAGACCCCAGGTCTACCACATTTGCTTAGATATAGGTGTGCTTTAGGGTTGGGGTGCCATGAACAGGAACTGCCGTAATGCATCAGAGTGTGAGCCCCAGGTCCAAGATGTGAGTTAAATAAATCTCCTTTTCTTGTCAGCTTATCAGAAAGGGAATGGAGACTGGCCAAGCCTTTCCTGTCTGCATGTTTCTAGATGGAGGCCGGGCAGGGTGAGTGGTTCAGGGACTAGGCGCTGGCAGAGCCTGCCTTATGTAAGCCTTTTGTGGAAGCTGCTCCTGTTGGTGTGTGTGTGTGGTCGGGGGGGGGGGAGATAGAACAGGTGGGCCTAATCGGCTCTGAATAAAGCCCTTGAAATTCTCGAGGAAGTTATGCAACCAGATGTCAGGCTTATGTGCTGAGTGTTAAAGAAACATCTCTAACAAGCCTGGTAGAAGCTGCAGCTCTGTTCTTGGGAAACCAAACCGTGGCCCTGGCATCCCTTTGTGGGGGCATCCGTACACCCCCACAGGAGACAGCAGCAAGGCTTATGATTTGCATTCTATGTCTACTGAACGAATGTTGGCATGAAGCCAGTGAACATCTTATTAAAATAGTAATATACATCAAAGTGGTCTGTGTTCAACATGCACTGCCTTACACCTCCTGATCTTTGTGTCATGTATACACATACATATATGTATGATTATGTACACGAACACAGAGGCCAGAGGTCCATGTTGGGTACCTCCTTCAGTGGCTCGCAAACTTGTTTCTGTTGCTTTTGTTTGTTTGTTAAGACAGGTAGCTCTCTAGTCCTGGAACTTGCTGTGTAGACCAGATTAGCTTCCAATTCACAGAGATCCACCTGGCTCTGCCGCCTCTGAATGCTGGAATGAAAAGCGAATGCTGCCAAACCTGGGCCCATCCTGTGTTTTTGGAAAGGGTCTCTCATTTTTATCTGGAGCTCACTGGCCAAAATGGCCCAGCGATGCTTTAATGTCCACCTCTCTGATGTCTGGATTACAAACATGGGCAACCATGCTGGGTTATTAACATGGGTCCTGGGGTTTGAACTCATGTTCTCAGGCTGGAAAGGCAAAGACTTTACTGATGATTAAGGTATGTCCCAGTCTCACGTTTCTTAATCTTTAAAGCTACTTCATGTTTCCTTACCATAGCCTGAAATGGTCACCTTATGAGGCTCCTGCAGTCCTGGGTTCTATCATTTACCTGTCCAGGGCTTGGCTTCCTTCAGCATCACATGAAACAATTTTCAGCAACCATTCATTCAAAGCCCAAGGCTCAGTACTGTTCCAGGTCATGGGGTTAGCCTTCTGCCTCAGTTTCTCTAAATTACACTCCACTCTGCCAGTATTGCCAGAGTTGAAACTTGGCCATCAGCCTACTCTTCATGGGACATTGAGGCTTGCTGGGTGGGTCCATGGCCACTCCTTTTCTGTGGCCACAGCCCTCTACCACAAGTTGATGTTCTAGAATTCTTTCATTTGACTGATAATGAGTTATGATCTACTTGGCCTGAGAATACAGAAAGGAAGACCAGATTCTGTCCCCTCGAGTGTTCTCTGGACAGGAGAATTCTACAGCTCCATGAACCGTCATACTGTGTCGAGTACAACATTGATGATGCATTTGAGAAAGAAGTTGACACAGAGATGAGGGAATGGTAACAGGATGAGGACCAGAAAGACTTTCTAGTAGCCTTTATGGTTGTGTCTGGAGGATAGAATGAGATTAGAGGGGACCAAAGAAGAATATTTGAAGAAGAGAGGATGGGCCATTTCCCGACACCACGAGCCTTCGAACTGTCCCCCAGTCCTGAGATCACTATCATCCATCCTCCTCGGTCACTGAACTCTGACCATCTAGGCCACCCAGACAGTGCCAGAATTCACCACACCTTTTGCTTCTGTGGATCCAAGTATACAGGAGCCTTTAATAGTTTGAGCTGCTCGAGGCACTCTCCATGGTCCTGATTTATTCCTCGGTCCTTCCCTTGGGATCCCAGCAGATAAACTGGATGATAACACAGAATGTTTTCTAGATGAAGAGAGGGTGATGCTACAACACCAGCCATGGAGGGTGATAAACTTTCAGTAAGTAGCACTGTATGACAGGGGCAAAGAATTGGAGGAGAGGACAGAAGAAAGGCAAAGCTGCCCTCGGCACCGAGAGGAGTGTTGACACTAGAAAAGACTCTATCAAACAGACACTTGCCAAGCAACCTTGCCACATAAAGCACCAAGGGCATGGTTTATCCAAACATTTCAGAGAGTGAGTGCCTGTCCCCCGCCCCATGAACAGAGTCAAGCAACATCCTCAAACTCCAATTTGTCCTAAGTGAACCAGTGTGCAGAACTAACGAGGTCATCAATTTTTCTTCCAGCTGATGAACTCGTCAGGAAGGGGGTGACGTGAGGAGATGATGAGATGAGCAACCAGACCTGATTAAATAGTTCCATCTTCATCAGGAATCCGACATCGAGCCGAAGCCCCATTATTCACGGCAAGGCAAAGAGATAATTACCCGGAGGAGGGACTGCCACCAGGGCCACCCCACCCCCACCCGGCTGCCTCGACTCCCTCAGGTTAAGAGAGTGCCCTGGGCCCAGATCTGGACGCTGTGAATTTGAGAACTCTTTGGGGGACGACCGCTCCATGGCAGGTGTGAGCAGCAGCAGCAGCAGCAGCATGGAGACCAAGATGGTCTTGTCCAGACTTTGAGTCACTCCTGGTTGATCTATCAACAGCTAAGTGAAACAGATGGTAAAAGAAGCATTTTCTAACCTTTCAGCCACAATGCTCAGGGAAAGGGTGGGGGACAAAGGTGTTTCCGTTACTTTTTTGGTTGCCATGACCAAACGGCTGACTTAGGAGGGAACGGTATATTTCGTCTTAGCTCAAGAGGATACAGGACAGGAAGGAAGACGTGGCTTCAGAAACATGGGGCAGCTGGTCTCTTTCTCTTCCCAAGATGACCCCCGTCAAAACTTTCTGGAAATTCCAGGCCACACCTGCTTTATCCTTCACTGGTCTTTGCCATCACCCCCCCTTACGGCACACCACAGTCTGCACTGTGTCATGTGCTTGTGTCTTCAATCAACTCGGCTGGTGGACTTTAAGTTCTTGGGTAGGAGCCAAATATTAGTTATCTCTTTATTCTTGCCATATCTATCCTTGTGTCTCAAGGTAACAGGTTCTAGGGAAAAAAAAACAAAAGCAAACAAATAAACAAAAAAACACCAAATACAAGCAACTTCTTGAGCTGACTTTCTACTCTTTAAATAATAAGTACATTTAAATTCAAGCCCTCAACAAAGAAGAAGAGTTTTTGCAAACATCCATGTAGCCAGAAACACTAATGTGCACTCGTGGTGTGGGCTAGATTCCATGGTAAAACACTGCATTCCAAATGTCAAGTTATTCAATTGTTCATTCAATAGGTATCTGGTAGTACCAGGAACCCCATCATTATGATGGCAGAAGCAGGAGGCTGCTGGTCACGTTATATCTGCAATCGGGAAGAATGCTGGTGCTCGGCTCACTTTTTCCTTTTCACTCAGCTCGTGGAACAGAAGACCTTAAACATGAGGTCTTCTGACTTCAATTAATCCCATCTAGAAACTCCCTACAGACATGTCCGTTACATTCCAACATTGAGTCCATCACAGAGCGCCGTCACTGAAAGGGTCCCTTATGGACCAGCTGTCACACATGTAGACCTGTGCCTTTGTTAGGGTGTCAAGAGGAGAATGTTCGCAGGTGAGTCATGCACAGGGATCAGCCTCTTGTTGGGTAAGCACGTATTTTTGAAAGACAGGTAGTACCGCACACTTCTTACCATTAAGGAAATAAGTCATTAAGGGAATATAGGCCTTCAGAGGAAGAAGAGTTGGCAAGCGCCATGTAAATCTGTAAGACTTCTTGGGCAATGGGGGGAACTTTCCGATGACCTTAATAAAATTCTGGGTCTTAGATACATAGGGAATTGGGGAGAGGAGGGCAGCTAAGAAGAGAGAGGTGTACAGAGAGTTTAAGAGTCGGGGGGGATAGCAACTGGATGAGGGGAAGCATCCATTTCTATCACTCTAATCCTGTGCTCACACTAGGCTGACTGCTGATAAGACATCAGGAACTGCTCTCATAGGTCGCAGGTATGGCCCCTGCTATAGAGTAGTTCAAATGTAGACACGCCCATAAAGAATCAGCAACCGGGATAATATTTGGAGCAGTGGGGACACTCCACTCTCTGATTTGACCTCATAAAGGATGGACCCCTATTTTAAAATGTACTTATGCCCTCTGGAGGTGAAGAGAGGACACTGGAGAGCCTGTGTTGTGTATCTGTCTCCTGCAAATTTTAACACTCCCTGGAAGGAAAGGTGGGGGAAATCACAAACCTCATGAAAGGCACGAGACACTCTCAAGATTCATTAGGCTTCTGGAGCATCTATAGGTGCAAACTGACAGGGGAGAGAGGATTGTTTTTGTTTTGCGTTTTTTTTTTTTTTTTTTGGTTTTTGGTTTCTTTTGAGACAGGGTTGCTCTGTGAAGCTTTAGCTGTTCTAGAACTCACTACGTAGATCAGGCTGGCCTTGAACTCAGATCCACCTGCTTTTGCCTCCCCGAGTGCTGGGATTAAAGGGAGAGGGAATTCTTGAGTGTTTAGCTGCCTGCAAGTTGTTCGATTGACCCAGAGATGCAACTTTTCTGGGTTCTGTGTGAGAGATTTTCAGTCCTGAAGTTAGTTCCTCAGGTCCCCAGACTCCTTGTAAGTAAGCCCAAATCTCGTTGGTTCACCAAGATGGGCTTGATGGAAATCCTTTCTCTAGTCTGTCATTGTGCACTCTCTCTCTCTCTCTCTCTCTCTCTCTCTCTCTCTCTCTCTCTCTCTCTCTCTGTGTGTGTGTGTGTATTTGGGGTTAATAGACTCACTATACAAAATGCTGGTACCCAGATTTGCTTTGCTCCATTAGCCAGCTAAGGCTTTGGCACATACTGAGCAGTTGTGTTCAACAGTGATGGAGCAATTGAGGATCTAGGTGGATATTTGATTGTGCCCAGCATGTTGGCCGGATGGAGATACTAAACTCCTCAGACACTGGGCACCTTCTAGATTTACCAGCCATCCTGCAATCCTGCCTCCTCCTTTACCTAATATCTCTTTATCCTTTGTCCTTTTCTGCTTAACTGTGACTCACAGCACATAAGGGGCATTCCCCAGGACAATGTCGAAATGGCTAAGATGTCAGCTGAAACAATGAATCATGTTTGGTCTGAAACACCTTCTCTGAGGAGAATATTGAATTGTTACCAAGACACACGCTGCCATGTATGTAAATGTTCATAATTTGCATGTGTGAAGACTTGGCCCTTTGTGTTTGTTTCCCTCGAACTTCCTTGCTTTGTGTGTGGGCATGTTTAATTGTCTGTGCTAGGCGACATTTTTTAGCTTGCTTAATATGCTAAATAAATCCTATCTCTCTTAAGAGCCTATAACATTCCATTCATTTTCCTTGACTCTTTTTATTTCTCTTCAAATATTCCACGAGGAATCCATTGTGCTTCTGAATTTTGGTCAGAATTACCGCAGAATAACATACCTTCACACAGATGACCTCCTGCGCCTGGAACAGATCATTTTCTTGATAAGTCCCTTGGTTCTCTTTCTGCGGGTCTGGCAACGTACTTTATTGGCTTTCTAATACGAAGCTTTCACCATTAGAGACTGAGCTAAGATCACCAAACTGTTTCCCACACATCCTTAGATTAGCTTTGAATCACAGAAGTAGTAGAAGGCCCAGCATGACACCGCCTCTAAAATGAGCAATTCCTTAATTAAAGAGAAGTAAATAGAGGTTACAACGCGTTCCTTAATTAAATAGATGTAAATGCTCCATCCCTCTGCTTCCCACACACATCAATTTCATATCAT
The DNA here is from genome assembly GCA_902806775.1 of Microtus agrestis. Lineage (NCBI taxonomy): Eukaryota > Metazoa > Chordata > Mammalia > Rodentia > Cricetidae > Microtus > Microtus agrestis. The sequence goes on along the minus strand of CADCXT010004172.1, from coordinate 28,525 downwards.
CTCTTCCTCCTGTTTGCCCAGAGGAAATGGAACTCCTACGGCTTTATTTTGGTCGGAATCTCCTGAGTGTGCCCATGGGGCTGGCCACTCCATCCTAAATATTTACCTTCTGCTTTATAGGAACCTTTGGCTTTGACATCTGTAAGCTTAGGAATTCCCATGATATATCTACACTGTCAAAAAGAAGGCCCTGCCTTTGCTCAGTACAATATATTCATTCCTGATTTGGGAAAGACATACCCAAGGACATAGGATGTGGGTGTCCTATGATAGGCATTCTGTCATCCTGTCATATGACACTGGATAACCCCAAGTTGTGCTTTATGACCTCTCCATCCTTAACAGGTCTCTACTGTAGGCAAGTTCCTTCTGGTCATTAAATTTATATTCCTTGACTATGTGATTGGCAATCATGTGGTGCCCCGTTGTTTAGTCAAACCCTGGCCTAGATGTTGGTATATAGTTGTCATTAATGTTGAGGTCATAAACATGGCTTTATAATAAAGTGGCTAATACCAATTATGTGGTTGGGTCTCACCTAATCAAGAGAAGACCTTAAGAGCAACCCTGAAGAAGTTAGTCTGCGTCCAGACTATGTCACAGAGCGTGTGAAATGACTCAGTGATAAAGGCATTTGCCACCAAGCTAGACCCCAGAGTCTGATCCCTGGAACCCACATAAAGGTGGAAGAAGAGAAAGGTTTCTATGAAGTTGTCCTTTGACCTCCACACATGTGCTGTGGCCCACATGCCCCTCTCCCCACCACGCACATGCTCACACAAATAAATAAATGAATACATAAACACATATATAAATAAATAATGTGGCACGGAAGTCCTAAGAGCAACCTAGTGTTTCTAGCCTGCTGACCTGCCTCATGGTTCGTGGGCTTTCTAGCCCAGCCAGCGCGTAAAACAAACCTGACGTAGACTCCATCCGAATAAGATGAAAGCAGCCTGTACTTCTGATTAACTGGTGCAATATGTTTGAAAACAGACAGTGTGGCTCAAAAGACCAAGAGTGGGGTGGAGAAGACAGACTCTCGTCCCTGGCACTGCAAGGGTGGCCGTGTTGAGAGGATGCTCGCTGGTCCAGCCACTTCCCACCTGCGAGCTGGGTGAGGGTCTGAGGACAGCAGTGGGTTAACCGCACTTTAACTGAGTCAAACCGTTAATTGGAATAGAATCCATCTCAATTTATTCCTGGAAACATGTCTGCTTTTCTGAGGCATTAGGAATAAATTGCGGGGGATCCTGTTCCAATTAGAATTCATGATTAGGACCATCATTTCATGAGGACGAGCCAGGCAAAACCGCGAACACTAGGCAATCCATACGACCGAGGGGTCTTAAGCAGAAAGGTTAGTTACTGAGTGGAAAGTCACAGTGACCTGTCTCCCTGGTGATTTGTCCTTCTCCCGGAATTTTCAGCCAAGGGACTGACATTTGAAGGTGAGGTTAAAGAGAATTTTTTATTGAATTGCATGCTTTCAGAGCTGGAACCTTTTGTTGATGACAGGGCGAGGCTCAGAGAGGAGGAATGAATTGTGCACAGTTTCCTCTGTGGGTTCGGAGTGGGTCGCGCCCTCCACATCGAGAGCAATGAGGGTCAAGGATTGAAATGAGTCTTTCTGTGGTGGCCACTGCTTTGCTCCTCCTCCTCCTGAAACAAGACAGTCTCACGTGATCATGAGCAAGAACCTGGCTCCTAGGTCCCATTCTATTATTTGTGGGGGTGGGGAGTGGAGAGAATCACACACATTAGAATTTTCCAGAAGCTAAGTCACTAGTATAGGGGCAATCCACTAGCACCGAGCCAGCTACTCAATGGTAAATCCTCACAACCACCCTAGGAGGCAGGTTCTACTTTTATATTCAGACAAGAGGCAGCGGGGCCCCAGAAAGGCCAGTTAACTTACTGGAAGGCACATGGACAGCAAGAGGCATGCCTTAGATGTGAAGCAGGCAGTGTGGGGCCAGAGATCGTATGCTCTTGTGGCTGGACTCTGCCAGGTTAGAGCTCACTTGCTCTTCACACTTCTCCCCATTGCAGAGCAGACCATTGAGGCTGAAGAAATTTGGAAGGACCAGTTCAAGATTTAATACTGTGGATGTCTTCAGGGGAATCTTATTGGTCACAACTCACTAGGACTCTGAGCTTCTGAACCTCTCACCTCCTGGACCAGTTACTTTTATCATGGCTGTAACAAGATAGCCAGCAGAGACACCCTAAAGGAAAGAGGATTTATTTTGGCTCTTTGTTGCCAAGGTTTCTGTCATTGGCTCTGTTGATGCAAGATCTGCTTTGAGGAAGAGCATCATGGTGGTGGGAAGATGTGGAGGAGGGGGTCGTTCACTTTATGGTGGACAGCAATCAGAGGACCAGACATAAGCATCAAAGGCAGGCTACTGGTGACTATGTCCTCTGAACCCCACCTCCTAGTTTCCAAACGCTCTCCAAAATATCACCACCAGCTGGAGACCAAATGTTCAATTTCCCTGTCTATGGGAACCATTTTGGGCGCAAGCCATGACACTTCCTTACATGTCTGTTTGCCCATGTGGCTCTGACTTATTTTTGATCAGATATTCCTGGGTAGATTAAAACCAGGACTCCCACTGTGGTGAGAATAGACACCAAGCCCAGTGTCTTCCATGTCCACTTTGGTTCCTGGGAGTTTCCCATTAAGAACAATGAACTCATTAAATACAAATTCTGGTGCCCTGCCCCAGACTTCCAGAGCTCCATAACAACTGGATAGTTCTGGAAAGTTCTACAATTAACAAGGACCCACACGAGTCCTTTCCTCAGGGACATTTAGAAAGGCTGGATACAATGGGACACTCTGTTAGTTTGTTTCTCTGTCCCAGGGATGAAGCACTGTTCAAAAGCAGGTGACTCTTCTTCACACAGGGAAGTCAGGGAAGGAATTTAAGGCAGGAACTGAAGCAGAAGCAACGGAGGGGTGCTGCTTACTGGCTTGCTCCCAAAGGTTTGCATTTGTCCAGTTTTCTTTCTTTCTTTCTTTCTTTCTTTCTTTTTTTTTTTTTTATTTTTCGAGACAGGGTTTCTCTGTGTAGCTTTGGTGCCTGTCCTGGAACCAGCTCTTGTAGACCACACCAGCCTTGAACCCCCAGAGATTCCACCTGCCTCTGCTTCCTGAGTGCTGGGATTAAAGACATGTGCCACCACCGCCTGGCTCAGCCTACTTTCTTATACAATCCGGGACTACCTGCCCATAGGTGGCACCACCCACAATGGGCTGAGGGTTTCCTCATGAATCATTAATCAAGAAAATGCCCTATAGGCCACTCTGATGGAAGCATTTTCTCAGTTAGGGTTCTCTCCTCCCGGCTGATCCTAGCTTGTATCAAGTCAACAGACACTAACACTGCTACTTGTGATACCAGCCTTGTTCCCCAAACCAATGGTCACATCATGCCAGACGTAGTCAGCTTTGAGCACTTGGGCTTAGGTCAGAAACACTCTGTGGGGCCCTGCTCTGCTTTTTTTTTTTTTAAATCAGTTGTAAGGTCTCCTCTAAGTTATGTACCTTGGTGTTCTTTCTACAGTGGGACTAATGGTGTTTTGTTGTTGTTTTGTTGCTTTTTTTTTTTTTTTTTTTACCTCATGGCACTGTTTGGAGTAGGTGTGAGATGAAGCATTTAAAGTTCTTAGCACGGTGGCTGTAGTGCGGGCAGGGATTGACTCTTGTTTTCATTTCTCTTGGGAAATTTCATTCTAAAAGATTCTGTACTCACAGATCCAAGGGAAGAATGAACAAACGGGACTCTCCAAGTGTCCTGTAATTCACACCGTACATCCCAGGACAGGGGAAGTGTGGAGGTGTCTACCTGAGCTCTAAGCTGTTAACCTCTCCTCTTTCTTGGGTAAATGGCTTAGCCCACAGCCTCAGGTCCCATCTGGGCGTGGCAAAGTGACCACCACTCCTGGAAGGAATAAAGGTAAATCCATAGATTGTTTTGTTTTATGACAAGGTCTCATGTATCCAGGCTACCTCAAACTCATTATGTAGCTGAGGCTATCCTGATCCTTCTGCCTACACCTCCTAAGTGGTAGGATTATAGTCCTATGCCATCACACCTGGATTATGGGATGTGACTGTACTAGGTCTTGGTGAAGAGCCTCTTCTCTGTTCGTGTCTGTTTGGAGTTCTGCACGCCTCTGCATGGATTTGGAGCCTACCTCTTCCTATGAGTGTGGGAGGTTGTCTTCTCTAACTTCATTTGATAGATTTTACCTCTACTTTCTCTACACTATAGCTTCTCAGGTTTAACCTCCTGAAGGTATCCTGGCCTTTTGGGGAATACGCTACTGATTTTTCCCCTCTTATCAATGCCTGTTTAGATCATTGTCTTCACTTCATCCTCCATCCTTAAAATTGGTTCTTGCTTGGGAATGATGTCTGGAGTGGCTTTTATTTGATTGACCTCTCATTGGCCTGGAAGTTGCCAGTTGGACTAGATTGCCGGGCCAGTGAGCCCCATAGATCTGAGTGCGTCTGTCTCTCCAGTGCTGGGTTTAACAGCATATCCTACAATGCCCAACTTTTTTTGTTGTTGTTGCTGTTTTTTTTTTTTTTTTTTTTTTTTTTTTTTTTTGAGACAGAGCTTCTTTGTAGGTTTGGAGCCTGTCCTGGAACTAGCTCTTGTAGACCAGGCTGACCTCGAACTCACAGGGATCCACCTGCCTCTGCCTCCCGAGTCCTGGCATTAAAGGCATGTGCCACTATGCCCAACTTTTTTATATGTGTTCTGAGGATCAAAATCAGGCCTTCGTGCTTACATGACCTAGCACTTTACTGACCACGCCTCTTCCCTAGCCCTAGAGCCTTATTTTAAAGAGATTCTATTGTTAAGCATTTGCCAGTGTACCACTGTTCCTCCCCTGACACAAGTAAGGTCAGTCTCTGCCTTCCAGAAGTGTATAACACAGTGGCACGAACATGCATGCAGACATGGAGAGAGAGAGAGAGTGTGTGTGCGTGAGTATGATGCACACTATCCAAAGCCAAAAGTTATGCATAAATAGATCAATAGGCAGCAGTCTGGAAAGAAGTGACTGCAGCTAAGCCCTTCCCAGAGCCCAGGCTTTAATGGCACGAGATAGAAGAATATAATGAGGAACCCTAAGGCCCTGCTTTACTGATTTTTTTAATTATGTAGAAAGACCTTTTAACATGCATCACCTTTCAATATGACCAGTTCATAGGTTTACGTTAGGGTGTGTTGCACTTAACCATTTGACCCATAGGACTGCAGGTGAATCTATGCAAGTCAGACAGTCTGCTTATGTCAGAGAGCTTGGAATACCTCCAAAGATGGAAGCTGAGGACTACGCACTCAACATGGCTCATAATCATAATTTGGCCTCTTTGCTCCTAGATCTGGCAAAGTATGTATTGATTTCCTTCCAAACTATCAACCAGTTTAAGGCAGTGCCCCTACCAAAGCAAAATAAAATGTTAATTAATTAAAAATGTGCAGGACAAGTTTTTGTGATAAAATAGATAAAATTCTTAAAAGTTAAGCGAAGAGTATTCTGAGCTGACTCAGCAGCTGCTTGCTTGTTGCTCTCAGAGCCTTGCCTAAGGAGCCCATTCCTGGTTTCCTCCCTTCCTACCAGTCCCAAGGGGTGAGGTGGTCATGGACAGCTTTGTCAAGCATACACTTTGGTTCCAATTTAACCTGTGTGCTTGTTTGCAGCAGTCCTTTGAGAGTAAAAAGGTCAAGCTGCTTTGGTTTTCAAATTCCATGTGCACATCTCTGTGTGTCTACAGAAGTGAACCAGGGGTGGGGGTGGGGGTGGGATTGCAACAGAATAGGGGAAGGAAAAGAGGAGGGGAAAGGATTGCAATAGAATAGAGCAAGGAGAAGAGGAGGAAGGATAGAAAAGAGAAGAGGAGGGAGGGAAAAGAAGAGGAAGAGGGGTATGGGAGGAGAGAGGAAGGAGAGAAAGCATGGGGAGATGAGAAGGGAGGGAGAGGAGAGGGGATGGGAGAAAGGAGGAGGGGAGGTAGGCAGAGAAGAGGACAGAGAAATGGAAGGTGGGAGGGAAATAGCAAAGAGTTAGAAGGAGAAAGAGAGCCCCAAAGAAATAAAGGGGAGAAGAAGGGTGAGGTGGGGGGAGGGGAGCAGACAAGGACTGGGAGTAGGGGAGCAGAATCGGGTTGGCCAGGACACCGGCTGCGCTTAAGTTTGGGCTCTTATTTCTGCATGCGTTCTTCTCACCTTGGCCTCAGTTTTCTCACCTGCACAGTGGGAATAAGAAAAACCACCCTGCAGGGTTTCCAGAGACTGAGGTGCAAGGTGTGTGAGGTACAGTCCCCGATAGTCCTCTCCCGCAGTGTGGCCAGGGTGTCAGGCATGAGTGTGGTTCATGGATCCTTCTGAAAGAACACCGCGTCCTGAAGTCAGACCCTCACCCACCCAAAATGAATACAGGGCCTTGCAGGGACACCCCAGTGCTTCCCCCGCTTTAGTGGAACAGCGAGACTGGGCTTCCTGTCGCTCACCGCACTGGCGGCCACCAATGAACTTTCCACAAAGACAGTTTACTCCCCGCCGTTCTCAATCCATAACCTTTACTGGTCTCCGTAGAGTCATTAGGACCATTAAGCTGTGGACTCAGCTCCGCTCTCGCTCTAAAGTTAATACAGCCGAGACTTTTTTTTTTTTTACTCCCCTATTGGGAAGGAACATGTGCAATTTCAGTGATTTCTTAGATCATTCCATAAGTAAATCAAATATTCTTTCAAGCCCAGTTATCAAAATTGTGTCCTTTGATACCACGTCTTCCATCAAACTGCAGTAATCCAGTTCACAACATTTTAAACCTCTGCTAGCTCCTAATATCATCCCTACCAGATAGAGTAATTAAATTTGTACTTTTTTTTTTACAAGTCGTACTCAATAAATCTGAATAAATTAACAACGCATTACTAAGACTGCTACATTAAATTTGCATAGTGCATTTAATGAATATGCAACTGCCAGCGAAAAGGTCTGCTGCTGGAACCTTCTACATTAGCATAACTACTTGCAGCATGTTTCTTAAATAATGCGCTCATTTGCACATCACTGGCTTGGCTAATTCTAACTTCAGTCGGGGTAGCCTTGTAATTAAGACTCTCGCTTTAATTTTTAATGAAGTTTGTGTTACATCAATCCTGACAGTAATGAGGGGGACATGGAAACAAAAAGCCTGCTAATAATTAAATTCACAAACCAGTTTGAGGGATAATAATTCCTGAGGAGAAATTACATGACTAATTATTAATTAAATATTCATACCATTGCACAGCCCTCTCACTTAACTGCTCTTCTTGTTGGTAATAATGTTGAGTCGTGGATGTCTTTTTGTCAACCCATTCTGACTTTAAGGTCTCTGGCTCATTTGAGTGTGCTATGATTCAATATGACACAAAAAAATAAAATTGTTTTAATTGGTAGCATTTTATTGTGTCTAAATATTACTACAGTTGGTTTAGTTTGTGGCGAGTTAATCTAGTTAGTCAGCTCCTGTTTTATGAAAACATAAATCTGGTTTATATCCATAAACACCTAATGGCGGGACAACTTGACCTTTTTTTTTATATAACATTACTGTTTACAGATAATTACACCAACCCTTTAAAAGGTTATTTAATAGCTATGCATTCATCTCAGTAAAATGAAAAACATGCAATGTTATTTAACTCCAGCCTGTTCTGAGGAGGGGCTTAGAGACCCTCATTTACCCCCACTGGAAAATAAGCAATATTAATGTGTGGGTTTTCTTGCAGATACGTTATGGGCACCTCCTCAGAATGTGGACAAACAGCGCTTCTGGGTTGGGTCTCTCAATGTCTTTTGCAATGAAGATGGCGGTCTTACAGGCAAAGAAGCAATCTCCATCGTAACAACTTTCCCATGCGACACCACGATGGGGCCGAAACCTTACCATCTCAGGGTCTCCATCTCCCTACAAACCTCGTAAACAAACATTGCAGCACCAGAGAAATTACCATGATGAGGCCTAATTGGTCACAATATTTATTGTAGATGCGCTGTTTTCTCTCCTTCAGCCTTCTAAGTGGTGTTTAGAACCTGCATTCCAGCGAGATAAGCCCCTTCTGGAGACTTCTCCAGTATTCAAACAGGTAACGATAACCACTAAGCTTAATGTTTGTGTTTATCCCTGATACATTCAGGACAAGATATTTTATGACCACCATTTTGCCCATTATAAACTTAAATTGATACAGAAAAGGGACCCTTTTTATCCTGCATTGTGTGGCCTGCATGGGACTTTAGAAAACTCAACCAGGGCAAATATTCAACCTCTTCCCAACATTCCAACTACTTGATTCATCAGAGTGAACTAGGCTGTAAACCGAGGGGTCAAGACACCCCAAGATGTATCTTACGGCTATCCCCTTGGCTATGTCATATTACTTTGCTAGAAACTGACTAACTTTTAGGGTTTAACTATTAGTCCTGATGGGTACCCCTCACCCTCTCTTATTAAATCTTTTTTCCTTTAATTGAAAATACATTTTTTAATAAAATGCATTCTGATTATGGCTCCCCCTTTTACTGAACCTTAAAGCTCTTTTAAACTTTCCTTTTTTTTAAAATCTACACTCTTAAACTAACACCTGAAGGCAAGTTGTAAAGACCTTCACCACAGAGATAATTTACTGGCACAGGTCTGCAATTCTTGCTTCCTTTGTTCAAGAGCATCCGGAAGCAGAAAGCTCCCTCCCCCCAAATGGCGCAAAGCCAACAGCACAAGCCTGGCTAGCAGCAACTCTCTGGTAGTACTTGTCCGGAAGATTTCAGCATATGCTTTCCAGGCAGAGGCAGTGAAGGAAAGGGTCTCTCCAGCAGGACACCTGTGACCACAGGACCCTATCACTTCCTTTCAGGGAAACAGCCAAGGTGCTTGGATTGGGTTTGGGTTTCTCTCTTCCTTGACTCCAGGAAAAGTTACCCTAATTTTATCTCTGGGCTATGGTTCCCCTCTCGGATTGGGGCTGACCCTGACTCCTTTGAGGATGGCAGTACTCACAATATGACTATTGCCAATCACTGTGATCCAGGTCATCAGGAGGATTCTACCATTGGAAAGCCAGTTCTTGGAGAGACACCAGGCTTGCAGGTAGGTGTGTGTGTGTGTGTGTGTGTGTGTGTGTGTGTGACTACTTTGAGCAATCCTCCTGCCTCAGCCTTCCAGGTATTTGAATTACAGGGATGTACTACTATGCCCAGTTTTGAGGGTTCACTTTAAAAGTACAGCTTAGGACCTGGGATTGTAGCTCACCCAGCATGCATGAAGGCCCAGGTTCTGCCCACAGCACCACATAAACTGGGTGTGGTGGCGCCGGCCTGTTACGGTGCACACCTGCTACTGTGCACACCTGTTACTGTGCATGCTGCTATTGTGCACACCTGTTACTGTGCACGTCTGCTACCGCAGGACTTGGGAAACTCAACATTAGATAAGTGAAAGTTATATGCCTTGTCACCTTGTCATGGGACCTAAACCTGATGTGAGCTTAAGTTTAGGTACCTACCAGTTTTGTCCTGTGGTGGAAGAATATGAGGGGGGAGGACGGGGGAGGGATGGAAAGGGAGGTCGTAGGGAAGCTGAACTCCTAGCAGGAAATGCCGTGCACAGTTGGGCTCTTCCACCAGGACACATACAATCTAGAGACCGCTACAGATCCGTGAGCATGGATTTCTAAGTTTTTAAGCTCTAGTCCTGTCAGACGAAAACTACCAAGGTGAAGCTGAGCCTTGGTTTTTCTAGGAGACCCTAACTTCAATGTCTCTGCCCTGTATCTCTCAGGCAGTATTGAGTGGTTGGCAGAACAGGCCAGAGGTAGCTAGCTGGGACCTAATTGCCACCCGTCAATGTGATGGACTACCACAGAGAAAGAGTGTGCCATCCTGAGTGAGCATTTAGCTAACCCCATCAAACGGTTAAGCGCCTGCCTCATGTACAGCCCTTCCTGTCACCCTTCCTTTTCAGTTTTATGATATCTGATCCAGAAAAATATCAACACGGCTGCCCGTGAGTATGGACTAGTGTGTGGGGGGCGGGGGGAGAATTGCTGGTGTGTGCTGTTCTCTGGCCCTTCTACAGGAAGATGTAGGATGGAGAATCTCAGACTTGGAGATGGATGGGCTCCAGGTCCTTTACCTCCTGGACCTGGAATGTGAGCCAGAGGCTCCTCTGAACTTTCAGAGAGTCTTGTGGAACAGGAGGCCAGATTCTCTGCCAGGATGAGGTGGCATCTTGTGTGTGTGGCACCTTGTGTGTGCTGTGGGGTGCTCAGGTGCACAGGGGTTAGACAGAGAAGTCCTTTTGGCCCTGATCTCTTTTGGAAAGGGTAATGGGGGCAGGGGCAATAGATTGTTTGCAGAGCAAATTGCATTGCTGTTTGAATGTTCTTGAGTTTGGCCCTAAGCAGCATTTACCAACTCTCTCTCTCTCTCTCTCTCTCTCTCTCTCTCTATATATATATATATATATATATATATATATATATATATATATATATGTACTTATCATCTGAGCAGATTTTTATTGTTGTTGTTTGTTTGATTTGTTGTTTTTCTTTTTCTTAATTGTAGCCCAGGCTGACCTGAAACTATGTAGGTGAGGTTGTCCTTGAACTTCTAATCCTCCTGTCTCCACCTTTCCAAGTGTTGGGATTACAGGTGTGCACCTCCTTGTCACCCAGGGCCCTTTACCAGCTGGGCTAAATCCCTGGCCCTCACCTGAGAACTTACAGGTCTGATCTCATTTCTCTAGAGAACAATGGTAAATGGTTAGGGTTAAATTGCTTAAACTTGGGAAACACAGAAAGGTTGAACATATTGAAAGCATAAATACATTTAAGTTTTAAGCCTCATTCTTATGCTTAGCATCTTACCTACTGAAAACTTATTCTTGTCCCGCATCACCCCCCATCAGCTCCTACTTGTTGCAGTCAGTAAAACTTCACCTTGCTTTCCTCTTCAGGACTGTCTGTCAGACCTTACACACCCTTCAAACCCAATGTCTTCTTCTACCACCTCTCTTGCCACTTCCTTTTCTGTGTTCCTTCCACTAAGACCTTTCCACGTCACAGAGAGACAACCTTCTTCTTCCATTCTGCTGGGGGAGACTAATGGTCTTTTTACACTTCCCAACATACTGTCCTGGGTATCAATGCTCCTGAGTTGGATACTTGTTAAAGCCAATTCCTGGGACAAATGACGATTCCGTGATTACGTCTGTAAACCCAAGCATTGGGATCACAGTATGTCTCTCATGCTGCTAACAGAGCTTCTCCTCTTTTTCTTTTAACCAAGAAACAAGTAGAAGGCCGCAGAGATGGCTCATCCGTAAAGTGCGCTAATGGCTCTTGCAGGAGACCTTGGCTTTAATCCTAGTACCCATGTCCAGCACGCACACGCGCTCATACACACACACACACACACACACACACACACACACACAAATAAATCTAAAAATAAAGAAGCAAGTAGATAATCCTAATGGGATTAGGTTTGATGAACTATCAAATGTCATTATCGCTGACTCTTCTGTTACAAATCTAAAAATCCTCCCCGAATTCTAATTAAAAGAGCCACTCCGTGCATAACTCTGTTTGTGTACAATATGGATTTGTTCAGCACAGTTACACTGTCTACTGTGATATCGAGAGTCACCTGACCCCAAGAAAGCATGCAGGCTGCAATGCTGACACCCCAAGAACTGGAAGGCTGCCCAGGGCCCAGTGCCAAAGCTCCCCATTGGCAATGTGTTTAGGGCAGGGAGCACAGCTGCCTGCGGGGTAGGGAGTCTCACCTGAGTCACTTTCCTTCCTATCTTGTTGTGTGCTTTTTGAAACTGTGACTTCAGTTCCCTCAAGAGCCCCCCAGGTCTGGCAGGGCAGATTTAACTGGGGTTGGCATTTCCTGCACGGATCACCCAGGTAGCTGGAGATGTCTTGGCCCAGGAGGGCACAGCTATGTAGAGAAATAGGAAATATATATATATATATATATATATATATATATATAATGTGTGTGTGTGTGTGTGTGTGTGTACATATATATATATGTGTGTGTGTGTGTGTGTGTGTGTGTGTGTGTGCGAAGGTGTCAGTGGAGTTCAGAGGAGCAGATCAGACCCCCTATAGCTAGAGTTACAATCGTGAAACCCCAACTGTGAGTCCTCTGGAAAAGCAGTCAGCTCTCTCAACCTCCTTCTCACCTTTCCAGCCCCCTCACTTCTCAACACAGCATTCAAAGGGACACTCCTCTTCTGTTCAAACCCAGTCAAAGACAAAGATTCCCTGCCACTCACTGCCCACCCTTACCCAGGGCTATGCCCACATCCATGACCTCCCTGCCTACCAAGGACAGTAGCCACTTCAGCCCACTATAAAAATGCCAGGCTTCTCGTTGGACCTTGTCCTGGCAGGGGGCCCTGGGGACTTTTACACTGATTTTCCTCAGGAAATACCATTTTTGTGTAGCTCCAGGCCAGCCCTCTGCTTCTGTCAGACTCTGTGTCGAAGACCAGCTTTGAGGAAACTTGTAAATTCCAGGGTAGGAATGCGGGGATTAGAATTATTAAGCAAAAGGGACAGAGGAGTATGAGAGAAATAAGAGAGAGACCCACAGCGCAGCATCGGGAGGGACAGTCAGTGAATACTGACTCCGCCCCATTTATTTTTCACAGGCTTACATACTTCACTCCGGAAGGGGGGCAACAGACTTCATTAACATTATAAAAAGAATAGACTTGAATTCTCTGACCTTTTGGATCCACCTCCACACCCCAAATACGAATTAACCACTTCCTAGGATCTCCGGTTTGCGGCCAACAAATGCTGTCAACAACTCTGAGAGGGCAAAAAACGAGGTCAAACTCTCTGACCTCCAGTCAGGGTGGAGCAGGCTCACAAGTCCCCATGCCTCTGCTGAGTTAAAGTGTTTCCCCTTGCCTGTATCTCATTATCGCTACCTTCTGCAAGTGTCCCCCTCCACATACCCCGCAGCTCTGCTGGAGCTTGTATAACCAGGAAATATGTATAATTTACCTTTTAAATGGTTTCCCCCCTGCTCACCTACTTCTGGAGTCGATGCTCATGTGGTACAGGGCTGAATGGTATTCTCTGATACATGGAAAGTCCTCAGTCACCTGGCATACAAGTGTAGGGTAAATGCTAGTTAAATAGATAAACGAACCAAAACAGAGCGCAGAAGTATAGGCAAAGAGACACAGCATCATGTCTGAATATATTAAGTGGAAGTAGATGTGACATATGCTAAATATGCAATTTATATCTGTAAGAAAAATTTAAAACAAGTAAAAAAGGTATATGGAAGGAGACACAGCAAGGGAAAATTATCAAAATTATTATCTATTTTTTCAAACTTAACAGACAGGGCTACTGAGGAGCCATGCCCAACTTCATTCACTTGGTGGACTCCATCCATGGGATGGGAGCTTTCCCAGAGAGACACCACATGTAGGCTACTGAAGATGGTCACATTAAGGGCTGCACTCCAAACCGGAAGGGCCCAGAGTGCTTCCGGGGTCATTGCGTATGAGTATCTCCATTTTCGTCTGCATACTGGTCTCTCAGCCTTCAGCTTCTGTTTCCCTCTTCATCACAGACCCCGCTTGGTAAGTCTCCAAGCCTAGCTCTGCCCGATCCTGAAGACTAAGCTGCCTGCTTCCTTATCTGTATGTTATTGTTGTTGATCTACAAGTCTGCCATGGTCATTGACACAATGATATCACCAGCATGGCCCAGGCAAATCAGGACAGCGATCACCCTCACTGGAGGGAACCACTTTCTGGATCTTGGTCTCTTTGGTCTCCTTTCTGTATCTTTCCAGTCTAGCCAAAGTTGGGAGCACTGGAAAGCAGGTTAAATGGAAAATATGATAATGCGTGCTCCAGCCGGCAAGGGCTTCTTAAAGAAGAGCCCCATAGGCCTCAGAAGGAAGAGGAAGTTGTCCATAAGAACCAATCCTGCCGTAAACAGAAGTTCATTTCCGCTTGCCTGGCAGGTGCGCTGACCCTTTTGGACAGAGCCTTAAAATATGGGAATGAAATATACAGAAGGTCCTTAGTCTTTAGGGTTTGTTGTTGCCCATTGTATGGTCCATGGACATTGCACAGCAACAACATCCAGACTCTGCAGCAGTATCGAACTCCTTAGCAAGGCAGAACCCTGGTCCTCCACTCAAAGCAGCTGAATCAGACTCTGCCTTTTAAGAGGATCCCCAGCCCATTTTAGTCAGAACAAAACTGTGAGGCAAAGCTGTACTTGGCAGCTGTCTCTCCACAAATGCCAATTTGGCAGTTATAAAGGAGGAATCCAGGTATCTAACTTTGAAAACATACCCTAGATGATATTGATCCATGACAAGGACTGAGAGCCACCAGAAGTTTGTTTTTATCTTTTTTCTCAAAATAATGATAGTCAGAGCCCCTGCATCCTTAAAAGAAAAAAAAAAGACAAATTTCCAGACACGTGAAACAAAATCCTAAATCCTAGAGGAATATGTATGGCCCTGAAATGAGTATTCTCAATACACTATGTTTGTTGGGAGGGGCGGGTTCTCAAGCATTTTAAGTTTATGAACCTCTGTGCTCAGGGAAAGAATAATGGAGAAAGGTTTCCTCCATGCAATGACTCCAGTCTGAAACTCATCCTTGCTTTTTCACGTAGCCCAGGCTAGCCTTAAACTCTACACTTAGCTGAGGATAACCTTGAACTTCTGCTCTGCCTCCCTCATCTCCCAAATGCTGGGACAGCAGGTGTGCCCTGTCACTCACAGTTTAGGAGGGGCTGGGGATAGCATCCAGGGTGCTGTCCACACTAGGCAAACACAGTACAGGATGAAATACAGCCCCGGCTCCATTTTATTTCAGACCACAGGGCTTAGCCACAATCGGCCCTTCTCTAACTAGAAGCAGGCATGTGACTAGGCCTGGCCAATGAAAGGCTTCACTCTTCCTGTTTGAAGAATGGGAACACGGCTCAAGGGTGTAGTGTTATTTCTAGAACTAATGATTCTTTTTTTCTGGCTTCCTAAATCAGAGACTACAACTTCTGGGCTACTGGTAGCCATCTTTACTAACACCGGAAAAGCCTGTTAGCAGGAAAGGGAGTGCTGGCAGGTTGGTGGCATAGGGAAGGGTGGGACACATGCTACCCAGTGACAAGCGATGCGAAATGAATAATGCTGACTTGGTTTTGAAGCTGTAAGATGGGCAAGGGTCAACTAGCTTGAGAAGCAATGCATTGGATGAATTTCCACAGACCACTTCTTAATTTCTTAATGAGCCAATGTATTCTGCAGAGTGCAATAAGATGCAACAACCCACAAATCTGTTAGGACGGAGCATGTTTGGGACAGTGTCCCTTGGACAAACCTTAGAAAACACAGTTAGATGACACATGTGTTTCCGTATGTATTATTGTGTGCTTCCAACCATTTTTTTGAGGGTTGCACTATGACTAAGATGAAGGAATAGGGTGAATCTCAAAAGTGCCCTGTGCAGCAGAACTGGATCCCCTGTGTTAAAAGGATGAAGACAGGGCCTCTCTGACTCCAGTGCTGAGGTCTCTTTGATAGTCTCCTCTGCCAGCCCACACGGTATTTTCTGCAGAGTGCTCTGCTTGCTGGGAGGGCCTAGCAAGACTGCAGGGAAAGATGTAATGAGACTTGACACAGCACAAGTAAACCCAGGGCCCATGTCTTTCTGGTTGTTTTAAAAATAAAGTTTATTTACAGGGGCTGGGAAGATGGCTCAGTGGGTAAGAGCCCTACCTACATAAAACATCAAGCATGGCCACGTGTGTGTCTGTAACTCCAGTGCTGTAGACAGGAAGACTCTCTCTCTCTCTCTCTCTCTCTCTCCCTTTCTCCCTACCCCCTCCCTCCCTCCTTCTTCCTCATTACAGAGTCCATTATCTCTAAATTAGAAGCCAGGAAGAGCCTGCTCCAAAACAAAGGTAATCCCAAACTGTGTTCTCAGTTTCAGGACACTAAAGAAATGCTGGTGCCCAGGCTTGGAGAGGCTTCTATTACTGGATAACATCAACCCTGCCTGTGCTTCAGGCCTTCTGAGGCTCTCCCAAGGGAAATCAGCCTTGGGGAAAGGTTGTTTTGTTTGTTTGTTTGTTGTTGTTTTTGAGATAGGGTTTCTCTGTGTAACCACTCTGGTTGTCCTAGAACTCATTCTATAGCCTACCCCTGCCTCCCAAGTGCTGGCACTGCCTGGCCATGGGGAAAAGTTTTAAGCATCAAGCTTGGGAACCTATTTCTAAGTGAAATTTCAGGCTAGATCTCAATCTCGTCAAAATGATATAAACTACAAAGGAAGAGCGAGTTTTGTAACATGAGGGCCTGCTTGTTGGGGTTTCTGTCCTGTCCAGCTGTTTAGTCCCAGAGAAAATCACACAGAGGTCTCCATAAGTTATAAACTGATTGGCCCATTAGCTCAGGCTTCTTGCCTACTCTTATAACTTATATCAATCCATTATTCTTATCTATGTTAGCCACATGGCTCAGTACCTTTTTCAGCAAGTCAGGTCACATCCCGCTTCTCCTGTGGTATGGGCAGGACTGGGAGGAATGGGCTTCCCCCTTCCTAGAATTCTCCTGTTCTCATTGCCCGGCCTATACTTCCTGCCTGGCCAATCAGCATTTATTTAAAACATAATAGACAGAATACAGACAATTATCCTGCACCAGAGTTTTCCGACTTAGAGCTCAGGTTCTTCCAAGCACACCACAGACAAGGGATCCAAAAACCAGAGCAGCCCTGCTGGCATCTGGCTGTGTGGCCTTAGGTAGAACAGAGACAGAGGCCTCCTTCACCTATTTTTCTTAGCTGTGAAATGAAGGAAAGATGACTAACCTGGGGTTGGAGAGATGGCTTAGTGGTTAAGAGCATGTACTGCTCTTGAAGATGACCCGAGTTCAGTTCCCAGCATCCTCATTGTGACTGCCTGCAAATGCATCTTGGAGGAGATTTGATGCCTCTGACCCCATCGGCACCCACACTCAAGTATGTATACACACAGAGAGGGGGGGCACGCCCACATAATCAAAAATAATTTTAAAGAATTTGAACAAGATGTCTGTTCTGAAGGAGTATTGTGGAATGAGAGGGCACAGGCTATGAGAACAATGACAACATCATAGCACGCAGGGCAAATACGTTTTACAATGCACGCAAAAGTATTACTTCTATGCCTACTACACATTTCAAAAAGTAAGATCAATTTATTTCATTTGTATGTCTGTGTATGTTTGCCTGCATGTACACATGTGCACCATGTGTGTGGCTAGGACCCTCAGAAGTCAGAAGAGGGTGTCAGATTTCTTGGTACTGGAGTTACAGGTGGCTATGAACCACCATGTGAGTGCTGGAAACCAAACCTTAGTACTCTGTAAGGGAAACAGGGGTCCCTAACCACTGGGAAATCTCCCAAGCCTCCTATTATATCACAGTACTTACCAGAAATTATCTGCACTGGCTCCTTCCATGTCAGTGCAACAGAATATCTGGCAGAAGCAAATTACAGGAGGAGAGGCCCCCTTTGCCTTATGGTTTCAGAAGTGTTTTAGCCAATCATTGTGGGGAAGGCTGGGTGGAAAGACACTGGCAGCTAAAGCATTTGGTGGAGATGACAGGGAGCCCAGGCTCGACCAGACCCAGAACTAGGGTATCACCTTCAGAGTCTCATCTCAATGAAGAAGCTCTTTTGTGAGGTGGGCTCCACTTCTTAAAGGCGCCACAGCCTTCAGAATACTACCACCATCTGGGGGTGGAACGTTCAAGATCTGAACCTGGGGGTTGGGGGTGCATTTCAGATTCGAAGAGCAACATTACCATTGCTACCAATTGCTTGTCATTTGCTACAATGTTTCACCACTAATGCACTCTGGGATGCCTGTGAGGGAACTAAATTAAGAGGGGGATGGAGAGGTAAACCAGCGCTGGCTCTTTCCCCCTTTGCATGACTGCTCATGAATGTATGGGAAAAACACATGTAGTGTCTCTCCTGCCTATGGTTCGATTCAGGAGAACGAAAACAGAAAATAGAGGTTATCTAGGATGGCTCAGTAAATTCAAGCTTATTACATTGTTGCCTAAATTAAAGCAGTAGTGTGTGTGTGTGTGTGTGTGTGGTCACCTGGGTGTGGATATAAGTGTGTGTGTGTGTGTGTGTGTGTGTGTGTACACACGTGTGCGTGCATGTGCCCAGCAGACAATGTGTTCAGGTATTTCTTTTATTGCATCCACATTATTACTTTTTTGTTTCACTTTGTTTTTTTTTTTTTTGTTTGTTTGTTTTTAGGCTGGGTTTTCCCTGTGTGGGTCTGGCTGTCCTGGAACTCACTCTGTAGACCAGGCTGGCTCAAACTCACAGAATCACCTACCTCTGCCTCCTGAGTACTGGAATTAAAGGCATGCACCACCATCACTGACTATTGTCTTTTCTTGAGGATCCCTCAACTTGGAGCTCACCAATTCGGCTGGCTGGCCTGCCAGCCATCTTTGGCACCCTTCTCTGCTTCCCCATGACCGGGATCACAGGTGTCCAAACCTGCTTGGTACCCGCCCCCCACACCTGGATGCAAGTATTTTAAGGCAAATAAGTCAACAATCTTAATTATGTCCCTTGTGCCAGGCTCTAGCCTGAGGGCCAGTGAGTCCTCCAGGCATTAGACACCCCCCCCAGCAGAGAAGAGGGAATGGGAGACAAAGTTCCGCTAGGAATGTTCAGATGGCCAGGAGTGTGTTCGCCTTTCCAAGCTGACTCCGTGTGGCGCAGAGAGACCAGTTCTTCACAGGTGCTGCATTTTTTTTTTTGCAAGCTCTGGGATGAGGGGACTATCCTACTGCAACTTCCCATTTCCTTGAGTGGCTTCCACTTTCAGGCTGAAGGTACAGCCAGTGCAATTTTCAGTGAATAGAGATTTCTAATCTTCTCACAGACCTGCTTACTAGTAGGTATCTGCCTGCAAGAATCAGAATGCAGACACAGACTCAGGCGCCGAGCTGGAGTGAGCAATTCAGTTCTAATGAACAATAACCAACATTTTTGTCTTATAGATGAGGCACATTGCCATGTTCCCTGGCCTTTGCCACATGGCTCGGTGACTGAGTCAGGCCACACTGGTGCTCTGGAATCCAGGGATGGAAACAGCCTTCCTGAGCACACAGACAACAAGCAACCTAAAGGCTCGCTTCAGTCTGTCCTGTCTGTCACAGGATTTTCTTTTTCATGTGCACAAAACACAGAGTTCTTTCTGTTTTGTTTCGTGTTGTTTTAATTGTGAACCATTCTAACTAAGAATATCCTCATGGCTGGCATGTTTAATCGAGCTCCTGAGAGGCCATGTCAGGGAGACTTGGGGATGAATCACCCCTGGTCCCATTGGTCTCACCAAGAACCCATTGATGTTTCATAAATCCAAGTCAGTACGAATTTAATTGAGTTAGCATGCTGAATTAGCTCCCATCTAAATGGCATTCATGTCTACAAATGGAATAATTAGAGTCTAGAAAATGGGCTATATCAAGTGGCATCTCAAGTCACCACGGAGAGGCATTTGTATTCCTTCAATCAACTGTTTTTTTTTTTTTTTTTTAGAAACTGCTGTAAGACCTGATTTAGGTGACATGATTATATGTGGTGCTTGAGTGTGTGGCTTTTCTCATTTTCTGTATATTTATATTTACCTGCAGGAGGCCTCTTTACTCATTCTTCAACTATCTGAACAAGCACAGTGAGGCCTTTAGTTATTTTTGATCCACATCACTTAAAAATAAATAAAGCAAAGTAGGAAGAAGGGCAGGAGGAGGAAGGGGAGATGGAGGAGGAAGAGTTAATGGAGGAATGAGTCAGTGGGCAGAGTACTTCCCTTCCAAGCATAAGGACCTAAATTTGTCCTTAAAACCATGAACACAAGCCAGGCATGGTGGTGTATGCCTGCAGTCCCAGCACTGGGAGGCCAATATAGGTGAATTCCTGGTCTTTGCTGGCCAGCCCGTCTAGCCTGTTTGTTGAGCTCCAGGCCAGTGAAAAATGTGTCTCCAAAAACTAAGGTGGACAGTGTCCTGAGGAATGATACCCAAGGTTGACCCCGGCCTCCACACGCACACAGACACTTGAGCCTGTGCACCTGCACACATGTGAACCCCTACACGTGGACATGCGCACACACATACAACATAGAAAGCAAGGAAGAAGAGAGAGTTTTATTGTGGCCTACCAATGTTAGGTAAAATATGATTTTTATTTGTTTTTACTGATTGGAAATAGCTTGTTTTCTTCCTTCCTTTCCTCCTTCATTTTCTTTCTCTTTCCTTCTTTCTTCCTTTATTTCTTCCTTCTTTTCTTAATTTTTTTGGTCTACATTTGCTTCTAAGTGTGTTGGCTAACATAAGTTCACACTCTACAGGGCAGGTGGATTTCACTGCGAACACCAGATGCACTCTGACAAATTACTAAGTACCAAGAAATAGAAAATAATCATGCATTTCTATTCAGTCATATCTCACTAGATGGCTTGATTTCCAAGGTTGTTGTTGTTTTGTTCTGGGAGGGGATTTGTGGGTTTTGTTTTTGTGAAGCTTTGGGATATCTGCATTTCAAACTCACAATTAACAGGAAGCTCACCAAGCATCACAGAACTGGAAGACATTTTGAGTCGGCAGGCTAACAGCCTCCGTCTAATTCACACTGTAGCCCTCAATCTAATTTACATGCTTAGTTTATTTATTACCCCAATTAAGTTTTGCAAATAGTTTGCAATGAGGTCCTCATGACCTCATAACTCACAATTACTCTTGGGATATCCTGCCCAATTGGCGCATTTTGAGTAATATTGCAATATCTTCCAGAAAGGATTGTATTTGAAAATGATGAATGTTGTTTGTGGACCTCTTGTCCCAAAATAACAGGATCTGAAGCGTGTCACTGTTTGGCCATGGTATCAGGTTCATGATTCTAAGCATCTGGATTTTGGGTTACAGTGCTTTCTGGGACCACCAGGTTTTCCATCACCAGGTTTCCTGTGACCTTGACTTTCTTACCTAGGGTAGGGAGGTGCTGGAATGAGAAGCAAATCCTATCATACACACTGTTTGCAGTATCATTTGGTGGGTACCTGAAGATCTTGGATTATATAATATTTCTATTTATTAACTAACTCTAGTTTGTTCACGAAACATTTAAACTATGGAACCTAAATTGAGTATGTAACTTAATAATATTGAACCAATGTCAATTTTCATTTTTGACAAATGTACCATAGTGTCCTGGTTGATTTTTTCTTCCTTCCTTCCTTCCTTCCTTCCTTCCTTCCTTCCTTCCCTTTTCTTTTCTTTCTTTTTTTGTCAGTTTGAAATGAGTTAGTTGGAAGAGAAGATGGAGCTGAGAAGAGGGACCCTTAATTAAGAAAAAGACTCTATCAGATTGGGCTGTATCTAATTCTTTGGGCTATTTTCTTGGTACTTGTGGAAGGGACCAATGCACTGTGGGCAATGCCACCTCTAGGCAGGTGGTCAAGGATTGTATTAAGAAAGCAGGTTGAGCCAGTCAGTGGTGGCACATGCTTTTAATCCCAGCACTCGGGAGAAAGGTAGGCAGATCTCTGTGAGTTCAAGACCAGCCTGGTCTACAAGAGCTAGTTCCAGGAAAGGCACCAAAGCTACAGAGAAACCCTTTCTTGAAAAAAACCAAAGGAAAAAAAAAAGGAAAGAAAGAAAGCCTGACTTGGATCATCTAGATGTTTTAGACTAGTTCTTTGCCATTTTTATACCCCAATATCTTTACCTGATTGGCGATATTATCAGTAACACAAACATGCCAGGCCTTCCCAAGGAACAGTGTCAAAATGGCATTTATGTTTAGGATGCTAAAATGTTGTGCATATTTTTATTAATGTCTTTGGAAGAGGAGGAGCAATCAAGTGTTAAAGAGTTGGTGTGTGAAGCATAGTTTAATGTATTATAGAAATAATAAAAAGACATGGAAGCATCTTTGGTCCAGAGAGTTTGACACCTCACAGAAGTGGAGGAAAATGAGATGGTCATCAATGGTGACATGGTACTCCTGACCAGAAGTGAGTCTACATCTCCCGTGCTCCAAGCCAGCATTTCCCTCTTCCCCCTTGGATTTTGGTGCATTCTTGTGTTGAGATTAAGACTGATCTAAACAAAGTCAAGCTGAGTGATCTTGTGATTTCTAGCTTTGTCTTTATCTGTAACCCCCTCTCTAATAATCTGTCATCCTACAGCTGCCATGAATTTCTAAGCCAGAAGGTTTACTTGTTGAGAGTGGTGTGGTTCCAACTTGGAGGTGTTCAAATAAATGCGCTGGAGGGCTTCATGTGTTCAAACAACCTGATGATGATACATGCTTGCATAAAACATCTCTACAGACTCGATCATCCCAAGTGCGAGTTCACAGGCCAAACCTATTTAAGAACTCAAACACTCCCGAATTTGGTCCTCGCTCCTCAGCTGTATCACTCCCAATGCAGTTCTACAGGTATACAACTTTGGAGTCACCTTTTTCTTTTGCCGATACCGTCATAGGCCAGTGGTCCTATCCAGGATCTTTGGGCTGTGCAGTATAAATCTGATCCATCTTCACCAACCTCCCAGCCCCTTTCAGGATGCCTGACTCATGTGTCAGTTAGTCTGGACTGTTGCTTGAACACGTTTGCTCTTAGGTGATTTGGTGCAGTGTTTCAAAACCTCATGCATTATGTAGAAACCATCTCAGAAACATTTCAACAGAAACGGCAGACACAGCAACACGAAGCGTTTCTGGTTAGCTTCAGCATCTCATCAGAGCCAGGGCGATCTGGCCTTTGTATCATGCTGCTTCTCATAACCACACAAGTGGCATTCTTCCTCCAGACGGGAGCTCTTCACACACGCCTTCTTTCTCCTGCAAGCTCCGTCCTTATTAAAACACAGTCTGTGGTCTTAATTTGTTCAAATTTGCACTCTCTAGCCCCTGGCACACAGGGGGGTACTACTTATCAAAAGGCAATGAATAGTCACTGCTAAAGGTTGTGGGGTTTCCTGTAGGGATAAGGTGTTTCTTGTTATGAACCTGCAACATGCAAGAAAGCAAATGTCAAGATGCATTCATTGATTAACTGGGAAAATTAGTTCCCCCTCCCCTCTCGAGAGAGAATGCACTGCTCAAGATAAAGCTGTGTCTACAGAAGGAGGGTGTTGCTTCCCTTCACAATTTTGCATAAAGCCATCATCTCACTTCTAGACGTAACCCATATCTTTGAACAGAATATGAAATCCTGCTTTTGTTACTGTAAATACCAGCTCATAAATCTAACACAAAGGCAAGACAGAGCACTGAAAGGTCAGCGATCTTTAGATCAGGAAAAAAAAAACACAAAAATGCGGACCACATGCTCAGCTGAGCTCACATTTTGCTAAAATGATATGCTTTAAGAACCAATTAGTAGAATGCATTATGCAACAACGTGAATACTGCGTTACTAACACGCCTGCCTGAGAAGACGGAGACAGAGCTTCCAGCGAGGGCCCAACAGTAAACCACCGTTACAGGAAACAGACTCAGGTGTCTTGGGACACAACCCGGGACTGTGATGGTAGCTTGATCTTCATAGCCTGTCCTGACATGTGTTAAACTCTAATTCTGATAGTTTAGCTATGCTCCTGCATCTGCTGTTGCTCAAAATGTAGACCAGTAGCAATGACATGACCTGGGAGCTTGGAAGACCGGCAGAATCTTAACACATAATTCTATGTACACACACATACAGACATGAGCCAAGATGTCCCCATGTCCACACCCCTGTCCCAATTATCCTTCCAGAATGACTCAACATACTGAACCACAATTCACCTTTTAACAGGTTCCTCAGCATTTATGGGCATTAACAGTGGGCAGGCACTGGTATTTATGGCTGTAGAAATAGCTTTATTTTATCGTCCATTTTGTTGGGTTGTGTCGCAGAAGGCATATGGCCCAAGTGACTGTTTAACAATATACAACACACAGGGAGAGGCGGTTTTCCCCAAGGAGGAGCAGACTGATCGTATTAACAGTGCTTTAAACTGTAATGAATTCCCAGTCTAATTCACTGTAAGGCTTCCATTTATACCCCGTTCGGAGGACTCCAGGTTCAAGCAATCACTGCAGTAATTAGCCGACTTCCAGTCCTCCAAAATAAACCCACTAATTTTTGCAATCAGCCTTCATTTGGTTAATCACCAGTTTAATTGATTTAATTAGTTTGATCTGCAAAATTAGTCAAGTGTAAATACTGTTTTGTAAACAGAGTTTGGCTCCAAGCTGTAAGATAGGGAATTCTAATTCAAACCTAGAGTTAATAACAAACCCATACGTGCAGGAGTTCGCCCTGGAAGACGCTGGTGCTGAGTTTCCCAGACAGAGATCTGTGGACGCCCTGCTGAGTGCTGGGGGAGCCTGCCATTCTGACTACAGTGTTGTCTTGGCTACCTCTAGCACTTCACGGGGTTTGTGAGTTGAAGTTCTGAAAATACCTGTAATTTTCGTTCTAAATGAAATGGCTCCAAGAACTTTACTGCTGAGCTGAGTCACTCAGATTTGAATTTCACACCATTTTTGATATTACAAGTCTTTCTCACCAAAGGATTTTTTTAAAAAATCTTTTCCTGGAACCAAGTTTTACTGCTATCAAAGAATTTTTGAAGACAGCATGTTTACGCAGATTGGCAAGACATAACTCTTACGATGCGGAGGACTTTTTAAACTAGGTTTTTGGTGCAATGGATTTGACAAGGCAAAAATTTTTTTAAAACTTGGCCCAAATGAATTCCCTGTGCCGGGTAAACTTCACAGATTCTCTGTAGAATAACACTGTCTTTACATTTAGAATACCTCCCTGGTATGGTATAAGTGAGCAGAACATCAGGCAGGAAGGGCATCGTGTATGATCTGTTCGATTTCCTCTTAGTGAGCCACTTCGTGTTATCATCTTAGAATTTTCTACATCTTTGCTTGATTTTTCCTTTTTAATGTTGTTATTTGTATGCTTTGGGATTCCTTGAACTGTGCTCCTAACTGCAAAATCTCCTGGATTGTGAACATCCAAGTGGTGCTTCAATTGCCGTCTCTGACAGTTACTAAGAAAGCAGAAAGAAAGCTGATGAGATGGCTCACGGGGTAAAGATGCTGCCACTGAAGCTGGTGGACTGAGTTCAATCCCCAGGGCCCGCCTGAGAGAAGGAGAGAACTCACTCCCGCAAGGTGCCCTCTGACCTCCCACTTGCACTGTGGCACACATTTGCCTCTTCCCCCAATTCACACAAAATAAGTAAATCTTAAAAAAAAAAATCAAGCAAAAGATACCGAGTAACTAAATGACTAAATAGTCAAACAGAACTGCCTGTAATTTTTACAGTTAAGTAACCATTGAAACAGAGGTTGGGGTTATGGGTGTGCTAGCGATACCCATGCACCTATACTTCTGATTGCCACAAACAATGATAACTAATTTATCAGCTGTTTTGATCTACATACAATGCTGAATTCCCCCAGCACACTTCCATTAGATCTTTAACTTCCATGTTGTTCCAGCATATTTTTTTTTCCAGTTTATGTATTTTCTGTCCCAACTCAAGGGTTCCAGGCCATCCTAGGTCGTGTTTTGAGATCTGTCTAAAGATAAGAAAAGAAAAGAAGACAAACACAAATGTAAAGCCACGCTTGCTTCCTTAGAGTCTCCAGGGCCTGCCAGGATGGCTCAGTGGGTAAAAGTGCTTGCTGTGTGAGCCTGACCACATGAGTCTGATCCCTGGGACTCACATGACATACCGGATGCTGTGAGGTGTGTCTGCAATTCTCTCATGTCAGGGCAGAGACAGAAGAACCACCAGGGAGCTGGCAGCAGCGAGCCTAGAGTATGTAGTGTGACAGGAACAAGAGAGACCCTGCCTGAAAATAAGATGGAAGGAGAGAACCAACTTCCACAGTTATCCTCTGACCTCCACCCTCCACATGAGCATCATGGCATTTGTACACACACCCCACACTCACACACACACTCATGCACACACATACACACAAACACACACAGTATATATATATATTTGAAAAACAGGAAAGAGTATCCAGGACAAGGACCCCTTTTCCTCCCTCTCTGGCTGCCTTTCATGTTCCTTTAAACACATTTGGTTACAATTTTCATATAATGTTGATTATTGTTCTACATTATTTAATTCCTGTTGAAATGAAATACTATTAAGAGAGGGAGCTTGGCTGGGGGGAAAGTCACCAGATATCCCCGTTCCTGATTTTGAGGGGGAGTTCGTTCATTTGTTTTGTTTTGTTGAACCGAGAGCCCAGTGCTCAGTAGGAAATGACCATGTTTGGTCCTTACTCGTATGATGCCAAGCCCCCAGATCTCTGCTGAAGGGCTTTGCAAGCACACAGTGTGATCCTGTTCGTTTCCCACTACCTGTGACAAGGTGTGCTAGTGAGTTTCTATGGCTAGAAAGGAGGCCGGAAATACACCTTGGCAATTAGCTTCAATACGCCTTTAATTTGCTATGAATGCCCCATAGGTAAAAGATGAGGCACCTAAAATGTATGCATCTCAAATTATTCTGTTAGGATTCTGGAAAATTCCAAAAAGCAGGAAGAAAATTTTCAAAAGAAATGTAATCATTGATGATTTTAAATTGAGTCTGATTCAAGGCATCTTGGTCTCGGGTGTGTGTCCTGCAGCCGCTCTGAGCCATAGCTTACGTCAAGTGGGCTCACATGTGTCTTGCAGTCTTTGAGCCATCCTCGTGTGCGGAAACGTGTGGGAAAACGTGAAGCTGAGCACGGGGTTTCTTTTAACACATGCATGCTAGGTGGTGTGTGTAGTCAGGGAGGAAGCAGAAATGAGCAAAGTGAAGGAGTAAAGTGACTGAGAATGCTGTTAAGAGGGCCAGGGAGACGGCCCAGTACTTGCCATGCAAGCGTGAGGACTTGAGTTTGATCCCCAGCACTCAGGTAAAAGCAGGGCAGGAAAGTACACACTCCTAAGGGCAGTGCTGGGGGGAGGGGAAGACAACCGGGCCCTTGGAGCTCATAGGCCAGTCAGGATAGCCCAGAGTTCCAGGTTCACTGGGAGACACAGAGTCAAAAAATAAGATGGAGAGAGTGGAGAAATAGCACAGTGGTTAAGAGCACTTGCTGCTCTTCCAGAGCATCAGAATACCTGACTCCCAATACCCACAGACTCCCGATACCCACAGACTCCCAACATCCACGCACTCCCAACATTCACGGACTCCCAGTACCCACATCATGTGACTCACAATTGACCTGTAGCTGTAGCTCCTGGGTGATCTGATTCCCACTTTCAACCTCCATGGAGGCCTACATACCACACACATGTATACACACATAAATGAAATGAAAATATAATGGTTTTTATTAAAAAAATAAATGAGGAACAACAGAACAAAGACACCTGACACCAACAAAGGCTTAAATATGTTCATGCACACACACATACACCACATGCATACACTGGTCCATGGGTAATCGCTCTTCCATGGTGTGCCAGAAATGCCCTGAAGCGGAAGAGAGAGCCAATCAGGAAGGGAAACAGGTGCTGCAGGTTCTGAGAAAGTCCTTGGTCCCTCCTCCATCCAAATTTGATGACTTTTTTTTTAAAGTGACATCTTCTTGCTGCTCCCTGACATGTCCCACTTGCCTGAACAATAAGCCCCTTCTGACACTGCACTGCATTCAGGCAGAAGTAGTGGAAAAAGAAACAATGTAAAGCCGAGCTTGCTGCTTTGGAAAGTCCCTTATCAGTATCTCAGGAGATGCTCGGATCCAGGAAGTGAGGGCTGCTTATTTCTGCTGCTCCCTGGACGCTGTAAGTCTATCCAAAGGCTCACAAACCTCCCAGTTGTCTGTACACTCTACACATTTCCTAATGAGGAATAGGATTTAAGCTGCACATTTTAAGCTTTTTGGATATTTAAAAATTCTCGGAGCATTTGTGTGCAATTGGTAAGGGATTCCTTGGAGAAGGGGAAACCGCCCCACAGTCGAACTGACTCACCTGGGAGTCCCAAGTGCAAACAGCAGTAAGATTCAGTCTTAGCTTTCTTTTTCCCCTGTAAGTAGTCCCCAAACAATAGACCAGCATGTATTTAGGTTAATACATATATTTAGCCAAGTTACCCAAGGCCCCGCTAAATTCCCCAGCATTCCTGCAGTCGGTACACTTTTCAGATCCTGGGTGCCAATCTGTATCATTTGCAAGAACAACAGTGAAAGCTTCTTGGTGCTTGCCATACAATTACCACTAAAGAGGTTTGGGGTGTCTCCTTAAAAGGAGTCCCAGATGCCTGTGTCCTTGTGATTTGTGTTGATCTGTTCTTTGTCGGTTCTAATTATCAATCGAGATGAATGAGCCAGTCACCCACTCTG
>CADCXT010004171.1:0-64038 GCA_902806775.1 Microtus agrestis | reverse complement strand
TCATCAAAGTGCTAAAATGTGTCACCATAATCCTCCATTGTGTCAACACAGAGCTCCATTGTGTCTTCACAATGCTCCACTGTGTCATCGCAGTGCTGCATTTTGTCATCATAGTGCTCCATAGTGATATCACAGTGCTCTACTCTGTCACCACAGTGCTCCATTATGTCATCACAGTGCTCCATTGTGTCATCACAGAGATCAATTGTCTCATCATTTTGCTCCATTGTGACATCACAGTGTTCCATTTTGTCATCACAGTCCACCATTGTGTCATCACAGTGATCCATTGTGTTATTACAGTGCTCCAATTTATAATCACAGTGCTCCATTGTGTCATCACAGTGCTCCACTGTGTCATCACAATGATAAATTATGTCATCATAGTGATCAATTGTCTCATCACAGTGCTCCACTGTGTCATCACAGTGCTTCATTATGTCATAACAATGTCTCCATTGTGTCATCACAGTGCTCCATTGTGACATCACAGTGCTCCATTGTGTCATTACAGTGATCCATTGTCCCATCATAGTGCTCCACTGTGTCATCACAGTGCTCCATTGTGACATCAATGTGCTCCATTGTGATATCACAGTGCTCCCTTGTATCCTAACATAGCTACATTTTGTCATCACTCTGCTCCATTGTCCAATCACAGTCCTCCACTTTGTCATCACAGTGCTCCACTGTGACTTCACAGTGCTCCATTGGGACATCACAGTGCTCCATTGTGATATCACAGTGCTCCCTTGTATTTTAACATAGCTACATTGTGTCATCACTGTGCTCCATTGTAGCATCCCAGCGCTGATTATGTCATACAGTGATCCACTGTCTTATCACAGTACTCCATTGTGTCATCACAGTGATCAATTGTCTCATCACAGTGCTTCATTGTGTCATCAGATTGCTCCATTGTGACTTCACAGTGATCCATTGTGTCATCACTGTGATTCATTGTGTCATAACAGAACTCGTTTGTGACATCACAGTGCTCCATTGTGGCATCCTAGTGCTCCATTGTGACATCACAGTGATCCATTGTGTCATCATAGTACTCCATTGTATCATCGTAGTGCTCCATTGTGTCATCACAGAGCTCCATTGTGTCATCACAGTGCTCCATTTTGTCATCACACTGTTCCACTGTGTCATCACAATGATCGATTGTGTCATCACAGTGGTGAAGTGTCTCCTCAAAGTGCTCCATTGTGTCATCACAGTGCTTCATTATGTCATCACAATGCTCAGTTTTATCATCACAATGCCTTATTATGTCATCACAGTGCTCCACTGTGATATCACAGTGCTCCATTGTGTCATCACTGTGCTCCATTGTGACATCACAGAACTCAATTGTATTATCACAAAGCTCCACTGTGTCATCATAGGGCTAAATGGTGACATCATAATGCTCCATCGTATCATCACAGAGCTCCATTGTGTCAACACAGTGCTCCATTGTGTCAACACAGTGCTTCATTATGTCTTCACAATGCTCCATTTTGTCATCACAATGCATCATTTTTCATCACAGTGCTCCATTTTGTCATCACAGACTCCATTGTGTCATAACAGTGCTCCATTGTGTCATCACAGAGCTACATTGTGTCATCACAGTGCTCCACTGTGTCATCACAGTGCTCCATTGTGACATAACAATGCTCCAATGTGACATCACAGTGCTTGACTGTGTCATCACGGTGATCAATTGTCTCATTACAGTGCTCCATTGTGTCATCACAGGGCTCCACTCTGTCATCACCATGCTCCATTGTGTCATCACTGTGCTCCATTGTGACATCACAGGGCTCCATTCTGTCATCACAGTGATCAATTGTGTCATCACAGTGCTTCGTTGTGAAATCACAGTGCTCCATTGTCACATCACAGTGCTCCATTGTGTCATCAAAGTGCTCCATTGTGACATCACAGAGGTCCATTGTATTATCACAATGCTCTACTGTGTCATCATAGTGCTAAAGTGTCATCAAAATGCTCCAGTGTTTCATCACAGTGCTCCATTGTGTCATCGCAGTGATGCATTGTGTCATCACAGAGCTCCATTTTGTCATCACAATGCTCCACTGTGACATCAGAGTGCTCCATTGTGTCATCACACTGATCCATTGTTTCATTACAGTGCTCCATTGTGTCATTAGAGTGTTCAATTGTGACATCACAGTGCTCCATTGTGTCATTACAGTGCTACATTGTGTCATCACATAGCTACATTGTGTCATCACAGTGCTCCATTGTGACATCACAGAACTCCAATTTATTGTCACAATGCTCCACTGTGTAATCAAAGTGCTAAACTGTGTCACCATAATCCTCCATTGTGTCATCACAAAGCTCCATTGTGTCATCACAATGCTCCATTGTGTCATAACAGTGCTGATTGTGTCATCATAGTGCTCCATTGTGATATCACAGTGCTCCACTCTGTCACCACCGTGCTCCTTTGTCGTAACAGTGCTTTATTGTGTCATCACAATGCTAAATTGTGTCATCACAGTGCTTCATTGTGACATCACAGTGCTCCACTGTGATATCACAGTGCTCTACTGTGTCATCACAGTGCTCGATTATGTCATCACAGTGCTCCATTGAGTCATCAAAATGCTCCATTGTATCATTACATTGCTCCATTTTTGTCATCACAGTGCTCCATAGTGTCATCACAGAGCTCGATTGTGTCATCATAGTGCTCCATTATGTCATCACAATGCTCCATTGTGTCATCACAGTGCTCCGTTGTGACATCACAGTGATCAATTGTCTCATCACAGTGCTTCATTGTGTCATCACAGAGATCAATTTGTCTCATCATATTGCTCCATTGTCTCATCACAGTGTTCCACTGTGTCATCACAATGATCAATTATGTCATCACAGTGATCAATTGTCTCATCAAAGTGCTCCACTGTGTCATCACACTGCTCCATTGTTTCATTACAGGATCCATTGTCTCATGACAGTGCTCCATTGTGTCATCACAGAGCTCCATTGTGTCATCATATTGCTCCCCTGTGACATCACAGTGCTCGATTTTGTCATAACTCTGATCCACTGTCTCATCACATTTCTCCATGGTGTGATGACAGTGTTCCACTGTTACATTACAGTGCTCCATTGTGTCATCACAGTGCACCATTGTGTCATCACAGTGGACCAGTGTGTCATCACAGTGCTCCATTGTGACATCTCACGCCTGCCTTGTATTATCACAATGCTCCACTGTGTCATCATAGTGCTAAATTGTGTTATCATAATGCTCCATTGTGTCATTACATAACTCCATTGTGTCATCACTGTGCTCCATTGTGACATCACAGTGCTCCATTGTGTCATCATAGTGCTCCTTTGTGACATCACAATGCGCCACTGTGATATCAGAGTGCTCCACTGTGTCATCGCAGTGATCCATTGTCTCATCACAGTGCTCCATTGTGTCATCATAATGCCTCATTTTGTCTCCACAGTGCTCCATTGTGTCATCACAGTGTTCCCTTGTGACATCACAGTGCTCCATTGTGTCATCACAGTGCTATATTGTGTCATCATAGAACTCCAATGTATTATCACAATGCTCCACTGTGTCATCAAAGTGCTAAAATGTGTCACCATAATCCTCCATTGTGTCATCACAGAGCTCCATTGTGTCTTCACAATGCTCCATTGTGTCACCACAGTGCTGATTGTGTCATCATAGTGCTCCATTGTTATATCACAGTGCTCCACTCTGTCACCACAGTGCTCCATTATGTCATCACAGTGCTCCATTGTGTCATCACAGTGCTCCACTGTGATATCTCAGTGCTCCACTGTGTCATCACAGTGCTCCATTGTGTCATCATAGTGCCCCATTGTGACTTCACAGTGATCCATTGTGTCATCACTGTGATTCATTGTGTCATAACAGAACTCGTTTGTGACATCACAGTGCTCCACTGTTTCATTCTAGTGCTCCATTGTGTCATAACAGAGATCAATTGTCTCATCATTTTGCTCCATTTTGACATCACAGTGTTCCATTTGTCATCGCAGTGCACCATTGTGTCATCACAATGATCCATTGTGTTATCACAGTGCTCCATTGTGTCATCACAGAGCTCCATTGTGTCATAACTGTGCTCCATTGTGTCATCACAGTGTTCCATTGTGTCATCACAATGATCAATTATGTCATCACAGTGATCAATTGTCTCATCACAGTGCTCCACTGTGTCATCACAGTGCTTCATTATGTCATCGCAATGCTCAGTTTTATCATCACAATGCCTTATTGTGTCATCATAGTGCTACATTGTGATATCACAGTGCTCCATTGTGTCATCACAGAGCTCCATTTTGTCATCACTGTGCTCCATTGTGTCATCACATTGTTGCACTGTGTCATAACAATGATCAATTATGTCATCACAGTGATCAATTGTCTCATCATAGTGCTCCATTGTGTCATCAAAATGTTCAATTGTGTCAACACAGTGCTCCATTGTGTCATCACAGTGCTCCATTGTGTCATCACAGTGCTCTATTGTGTCATCACAGAGCTCCACTGTGTCATCATAGTGCTCCACTGTGTCATCAGAGTGCTCCATTTTCACATAACAATGCTCCATTGTGACATCACAGTGCTTGACTGTGTCATCACGGTGATCAATTGTCTCATCACAGTGCTCCATTGTGTCATAAAAATGCTCCACTGTGTCATTACATTTCTCCATTGTGTCATCACAGTTCTCCATAGTGTCATCACAGAGCTCGATTGTGTCATCACAGTGCTCCATTATGTCGTCACAATGCTCCATTGTGTCATCACAGTGCTCCGTTGTTACATCACAGTGATCAATTGTCTCATCACAGTGCTTCATTGTGTCATCACAGAGATCAATTGTCTCATCATATTGCTCCATTGTGACATCACAGTGTTCCATTGTGTCATCGCAGTGCACCATTGTGTCATCACAGTGATCCATTGTGTTATCACAGTGCTCCATTTTATAATCTCAGTACTCCACTGTGTCATCACAGTGCTTAATTATGTCATCACAATCCTCCATTTTGTCATCACATTATCTCATTGTGTCATCACAGTGCACCACTGTGACATAACAGTGCTCCATTGTGTCATCACAGTGCTCCATTGTGTTATCACAGTGCTCCATTTTGTCATCATAGAGCTCCATTGTGTCATTACAGTGCTCCACTGTGTCATCATTGTGCTCCATTGTGACATAACAGTGCTCCATTGTAACATCACAGTGTTTGACTGTGTCATCACAGTGATCAATTGTCCCATCACAGTGCTCCATTGTGTCATGACAGTGCTCCAAAGTGTCATCACAGTGCTCCATTTTGATATAACTGAGCTCCATTGTATTATCACAATGCTCCACTGTGTCATTATAGTGCTAAACTGTGTCAACATAATGCTCCATTGTGTCAGCACATTGCTGCATTGTGTCATCACAGTGATCCATTGTGACATCATCTTGCTCAATTGTGTCATCACAGTGATCCATTGTATCATCACAGAGCTCGATTGTGTCATACAGTGATCCACTGTCTCATCACAGTACTCCATTGTGTTATCACAATGCTCCATTGTGTCATCACAATGCTCCATTGTGTCCTCACAGTGATCAATTGTCTCATCACAGAGCTCCACTGTGTCATCACAGTGCTCCACTGTGTCATCAGAGTGCTCCATTGTGACATAACAGTGCTCCATTGTGACATCACAGTGCTTGACTCTGTCATCACAGTGATCAATTGTCTCATCACAGTGCTCCATTGTGTCATCACAGAGCTCCATTGTGATATCACAGTGCTCCATTGTGTCATGACAGTGCTCCAAAGTGTCATCACAGTGCTCCATTGTGATATAACTGCGCTCCATTGTATTATCACAATGCTCCACTGTGTCATTATAGTGCTAAACTGTGTCAACATAATGCTCCATTGTGTCATGACATTGCTGCATTGTGTCATCACAATGCTCAATTCTGTCATCACCATTCTCCATTGGGTCATCACAGTACTCCATTGTGTCATCACAGTGCTCCATTATGTCATCACAGTGCTCCATTGTGTCATCACAGAGCTCCACTGTGTCATCACAGTGCTCCACTGTGTCATCACAGTGCTCCACTGTGTCATCACAGTGCTCCATTTTCACATAACAATGCTCCATTGTGACATCACAGTGCTTGACTGTGTCATCACGGTGATCAATTGTCTCATCACAGTGCTCCATTGTGTCATCACAGAGCTCCATTGTGATATCACAGTGCTCCATTGGGTCATGACAGTGGTCCAAAGTGTCATCACAGTGCTCCATTGTGATATAACTGAGCTCCACTGTATTATCACAATGCTCCACTGTGTCATTATAGTGCTAAACTGTGTCATCATAATGCTCCATTGTATCATCACAGTGCTCCACTGTGTCATCACAGTGCTTCATTATGTCATCACAATACTCAGTTTTATCATCACAATGCCTTATTGTGTCATCACATTGCTGCATTGTGTCATCACAATGCTCCATTCTGTCATCACCATGCTCCATTGGGTCATCACAGTGCTCCATTGTGTCATGATAGTGCTCCAAATTGTCACCACAGTGCTCCATTGTGATATAACTGAGCTCCAATGTATTATCACAATGCTCCACTGTGTTATTATATTGCTAAACTGTGTCATCATAATGCTCCATTGTGTCATAACATTGCTGCATTGGGTCATCACAATGCTCCATTCTGTCATCACCATGCTCCATTGTGTCATCACTGTGCTCCATTGTGACATCACAGTGATCCATTCTGTCATCACAGTGATCAATTGTGTCATCAGAGTGCTTCGTTTGAAATCACAGTGCTCCATTGTGACATCACCGTGCTACATTGTGTCATCACAGAGCTCCATTGTGTCATCACAGTAATCCATTGTGACATCACAGAACTCCAATGTATTATCACAATGCTCCACTGTATAATCAATGTGCTAAAATGTGTCACCATAATCCTCCGTTGTGTCATCACAGAGCTGCATGGTGTCATCACAATGCTCCATTGTTTCATCACAGTGCTGATTGTGTCATCATAGTGCTCCATTGTGATATCACAGTGCTCCACTCTGTCACCACAGTGCTCCTTTTTCATAACATTGCTTCACTGTGTCATCACAATCCTAAATTTTATCATCACAGTGCTCCATTGTGACATCACAGTGTTCCACTGTGACATCACAGTGCTCCACTGTGTCATCATAGTGCTCAATTATGTCATCACAGTGCTCCATTGTGTCATCAAAATGCTCCATTGACTCATTACATTGCTCCATTGTGTCATCACAGTGCTCCATAGTGTCATAACAGAGCTCGATTGTGTCATCACAGTG
This sequence comes from Microtus agrestis, assembly GCA_902806775.1. Classification (NCBI taxonomy): domain Eukaryota; kingdom Metazoa; phylum Chordata; class Mammalia; order Rodentia; family Cricetidae; genus Microtus; species Microtus agrestis. The sequence continues at coordinate 56,628 of CADCXT010004171.1, read as the reverse complement.
CTCCATATATATCATCACAATGATCCATTGTGTCATCACAGTGTTCCTTTGTGTCATAACAGTGCTCCATTTTGTCATCCCTGTGCTCCATTGTGACATCACAGAGCTCCATTGTATTATCACAAAGCTCAACTGTGTCATCATAGGGCTAATTTGTGACATCATAATGCTCTATCGTGTTATCACAGAGCTCCATTGTGTCAACACAGTGCTCCATTGTGTCATCACAGTGCTCCATTGTGTCATCACAGTGCCCATTGTATCACACCCTCCATTGTGTCATCACAGTGCTCCTCTGTGTCATCATAGAGCTACATTGTGACATAACAGTGCTCCATTTTGACATCACAGTGCTTGACTGTGTCATCACGGTGATCAATTTTCTCATTACAGTGCTCCATTGTGTCATTACAGAGCACCATTGTGATATCACAGTGCTCCATTGAGTCATGACAGTGCTCCAAAGTGTCATCACAGAGCTCCATTATGATATAACTGAGCTCGAATGTATTATCACAATGCTCCACTGTGTCATTATAGTGCTAAACTGTGTCAACATAATGCTCCATTGTGTCATCGCAATGCTCCTTTCTGTCATCACCATGCTCCATTGTTTCATCACTGTGCTCCATTGTGTCATCACAGTACTCCATTGTGACATCACAGAACTCCAATGTATTCTCACAATGCTCCACAGTGTAATCAAATTGCTAAAATGTGACAACATAATCCTCCATTGTGTCATCACAGAGCTCCATTGTGTCATCACAATGCTCCATTGTTTCAACACAGTGCTGATTGTGTCACCATAATGCTCCATTGTGATATCACAGTGCTCCACTCGGTCACCACAGTGCTCCTTTGTCATAGCAGTGCTTCATTGTGTCATCACAATGCTAAATTGTGTCATCACAGTGCTCGATTGTGACATCACAGTGCTCCACTGTGTCATCATAGTGCTCGATTATTTCATCACAGTGCTCCATTGTGTCATCAAAATGCTCCATTGACTCATTACATTGCTCCTTTGTGTCATCATAATGCTCCATGGTGTCATCACAGAGCTCAATTGTGTCAACACAGTGCTCCATTGTGTCATCACAGTGCTCCATTGTGTCATCACAGTGTTCCACTGTGTCATCACAATGATCTATTGTGTCATCACAGTGATCAAGTGTCTCATCAAAGTGCTCCATTGTGTCATCACAGTGCTTCATTATGTCATCACAATGCTCAGTTTTATCATCACAATGCCTTATTGTGTCATCACAGTGCTCCATTGTGATATTACAGTGCTCCATTGTGTCATCACAGTGTTCCAATGTGTCATCACTTTGCTCCATTGTGACATCACAGAGATCCATTGTATTATCACAAAGCTCCACTGTGTCATCATAGGGCTAAATTGTGACATCATAATGCTCCATCGTATCATCACAGTCCTCCATTGTGTCAAAACAGAGCTCCATTGTATCATCACAGTACTCCATTGTGTCATCACAGTGCTCCATTGTGACAAAACAATGCTGCATTGTGACATCACAGTGCTTGACTGTGTCATCACGGTGATCAATTGTCTCTTTACAGTGCTCCACTGTGTCATCACAGAGCTCCATTGTGATATCATAGTGCTCCATTGTGTCATCCTAGTGCTCCATTGTGACATCATAGAGCTCCATTGTATTATCACATAGCTCCACTGTGTCATCATAGTGCTCCATTATGTCATAACAGAGCTCCATTGTGTCATCACAGTGCTCCAATGTGTCATCACGGTGCTCCATTGTAACATCACAGTGCTCCATTGTGATATCACAGTGCTCCGTTATATCCTAACATAGCTACATTGTGTCATCACTGTGCTCCATTGTATCATTCCAGTGCTCAATTTTGTTATACAGTAATCCACTGTCTCATCACAGTACTCCATTGTGTCATCAAAATGCTCCATTGTGTCATCACAGTGATCAATTGTCTCATCACAGTGCTTCATTGTGTCATCATAGTGCTCCATTGTGACTTCACAGTGATCCATTGTGTCATCACTTTTATTCATTGTGTCATAACAGAACTCATTTGTGACATCACTGTGCTCCATTGTGACATCACAGTGATCCATTGTGTCAACATAGTGCTCCATTGTGTCATCGCAGTGTTCTACTGTGTCACCACAATTATCTATTTTGTCATCACAGTGATCAAGTGTCTCATCAAAGTGCTCCATTGTGTCATCACAGTGCTTCATTATGTCATCACAATGCTCAGTTTTATCATCACAATGCCTTATTGTGTCATCACACTGCTCCATTGTGATATCACAGTGCTCCATTGTGTCATCACAGTGCTCCATTGTGTCATCACTGTGCTCCATTGTGACATCACAGAGCTCCATTGCATTATCATGAAACTCCACTGTGTCATCATAGGGCTAAATTGTGTCATCATAATGCTCCATTGTGTCATTAGAGCTCCATTGTGTCATCACAGATCTCCATTGTGTCATCACAGTGCTCCACTGTGTCATCATAGTGCTCCACTGTGTCATCACAGTGCTCCATTGTGACATAACAGTACTCCATGGTGACATCACAGTGCTTGACTGTGTCATCACAGTGATCAATTGTCAAATCACAGTGCTCCACTCTGTCACCACAATGCTCCATTATGTCATCAGAGTGCACCATTGTGTCATCACAGTGCTCCATTTTGTCATCACTGTGCTCCATTGTGACATCACAGAGCTACATTGTGATATCCCAGTGCTCCATTGTGTCATCAGAGTGCTCCAAAGTGTCATCATAGTGCTCCCTTGTGATATAACTGAACTCCATTGTATTATCACAATGCTCCACTGTGTCATTATAGTGCTAAACTGTGTCATCATAATGCTCCATTGTGTCATCACAGTGCTCCACTGTGTCATCACAGTGCTTCATTATGTCATCACAATACTCAGTTTTATCATCACAATGCCTTATTGTGTCATCACAGTGCTCCATTGTGTCATCACAGTGCTCCATTTTGTCATCACTGTGCTCCATTGTGACATCACAGAGATCCATTGTATTATCATGAAGCTCCACTGTGTCATCATAGGGCCAAATTGTGTCATCATAATGCTCCATTGTGTCGTCACAGAGCTCCATTGTGTCATCACAGTGCTTGACTGTGTCATCACATTGCTGCATTGTGTCATCACAGTGCTCCATTGTGTCATCACAGTGCACAATAATGACATCACAGTGCTCCCTTGTGTCATCACAGTGATACATTGTCCCATCATAGTGCTCCACTGTGTCATCACAGTGCTCCATTGTGACATCACAGTGCTCCATTGTGATATCACAGTGCTCCATTGTGTCATCGCAGTGTTCTACTGTGTCACCACAATTATCTATTTTGTCATCACAGTGATCAAGTGTCTCATCAAAGTGCTCCATTGTGTCATCACAGTGCTTCATTATGTCATCACAATGCTCAGTTTTTTCATCACAATGCCTTATTGTGTCATCACAGTGCTCCATTGTGTCATCACAGTGCTCCATTGTGTCATCACTGTGCTCCATTGTGACATCACAGAGCTCCATTGCATTATCATGAAACTCCACTGTGTCATCATAGGGCTAAATTGTGTCATCATAATGCTCCATTGTGTCATTAGAGCTCCATTGTGTCATCACAGTGCTCCACTGTGTCATCATAGTGCTCCACTGTGTCATCACAGTGCTCCATTGTGACATAACAGTACTCCATGGTGACATCACAGTGCTTGACTGTGTCATCACAGTGATCAATTGTCTCATCACAGTGCTCCATTGTGTCATCACAGAGCTACATTGTGATATCACAGTCCTCCATTGTGTCATCACAGTGCTCCAATATGTCTTCACAGTGCTCCATTGTGATATAACTGAGCTCCATTGTATTATCACAATGCTCCACTGTGTCATTATAGTGCTAAACTGTGTCATCATAATGCTCCATTGTGTCATCACATTGCTGCATTGTGTCATCACAGTGTTCCATTGTGACATCACAGTGCTCCATTGTTTCATTACAGTGCTACATTGTGTCATCACAGAGCTCCATTGTGTCATCACAGTACTCCATTGTGACATCACAGAACTTAAATGTATTATCACATTGCTCCACTGTGTCATCAATGTGCTAAAATGTGTCACCATAATCCTCCATTGTGTCATCACAGAGCTCCATGGTGTCATCACAGTGCTCCACTGTGTCATCATAGTGCTCCACTGTGTCATCACAGTGCTCCATTGTGACATCACAGAACTTAAATGTATTATCACATTGCTCCACTGTGTCATCAATGTGCTAAAATGTGTCACCATAATCCTCCATTGTGTCATCACAGAGCTCCATGGTGTCATCACAGTGCTCCACTGTGTCATCATAGTGCTCCACTGTGTCATCACAGTACTCCATTGTGACATCACAGAACTTAAATGTATTATCACATTGCTCCACTGTGTCATCAATGTGCTAAAATGTGTCACCATAATCCTCCATTGTGTCATCACAGAGCTCCATGGTGTCATCACAATGCTCCACTGTGTCATCACAGTGCTTACTGTGTCATTATAGTGCTCCATTGTGATATCACAGTGCTCCACTCTGTCACCACAGTGCTCCTTTGTCATCACAGTGCTCCATTGTGACATCACAGTGCTCCACTGTGATATCCCAGTACTCCACTGTGTCATCACAGTGCTCGATTATGTCATCACAGTGCTCCACTGTGTCATAACAGTGCTTCATTATGTCATCACAATGCTCCATTGTGTCATCACAGTGATCAATTGTCTCATCACAGTGCTCCACTGTGTCATAACAGTGCTTCATTATGTCATCACAATGCTCAGTTTTATAATCACAATGCCTTATTGTTTCATCACAGTGCTCCATTGTGATATCACAGTGCTCCATTGTGTCATCACAGAGCTCCATTGTATCATCACTGTGTTCCATTGTGTCATCACAGTGTTCCACTGTGTCATCACAATGATCAATTATGTCATCACAGTGATCAATTGTCTCAACACAGTGCTCCATTGTGTCATCACAGTGCTCCACTGTGTCATCACACTGCTCCATTGTTTCGTCACAGGATCCATTATCTCATCACAGTGCTCCATTGTGTCATCACAGAGCTCCATTGTGTCATCAGAATGATCCCCTGTGACATCACAGTGTTCGATTGTCTCATAACTATGATCCACTGTCTCATCACATTTCTCCATTGTGTTATGACAGTGTTCCAGTGTTATATTACAGTGCTCCATTGTGTCATCACAGTGGACCATTGTATCATCACAGTGCTCCATTGTGACATCTCAGGGCTGCCTTGTATTATCACAACGCTCCACTGTGTCATCATAGTGCTAAATTGTGTTATCATAATGCTCCATTGTGTCATTACAGAACTCCATTGTGTCATCACTTTGCTCCAATATGACATCACAGTGCTCCATTGTGTCATCACAGTGCTCCTTGTGTGACATCACAGTGTGCCACTGTGATATCAGAGTGCTCCACTGTGTCATCACAGTGATCCATTGTCTCATCACAGTGCTCCATTTGGTCATCACAGTGCCTCATTTTGTCTCCACAATGCTCCATTGTGTCATCGCAGACCTCCATTGTGTCATCACAGTGCTCCATTGTGACATCACAGAACTCCAATGTATTATCACGAAGCTCAACTGTGTCATCATAGGGCTAAATTGTGTCATCATAATGCTGCACTGTGTCATCACAGAGCTCCACTGTGTCCTCAAAGTGCTAAAATATGTCACCATAATCCTCCATTGTGTCATCACAGAGCTCCATTGTGTCTTCACAATGCTCCATTGTGTCATCACAGTGCTGATTGTGTCATCATAGTGCTCCATTGTGATATCACAGTGCTCCACTCTGTCACCACAGTGCTCCATTATGTCATCACAGAGCTCCACTGTGTCATCACAGTGCTCCATTGTGTCATCCCTGTGCTCTATTGTGACATCACAGAGCTCCATTGTATTATCACGAAGCTCCACTGTGTCATCATAGGGCTAAATTGTGTCATCATAATGCTGCACTGTGTCATCACAGAGCTTCATTTTGTCATTATAGTGCTCCATTGTGTCATCACAGTGCTCCATTCTGTCAGCACAGTGCTCCATTGTGTCATCACAGAGCTCCATTGTGCCATCACAGAGCTCCATTGTGCCATCACAGAGCTCCATTGTGTCATCACAGTGCTCCAATGTGTCATCACAGTGCTCCATTGTGACATAACAGTGCTCCATTTTGACATCACAGTGCTTGACTGTGTCATCACAGTGATCAATTGTCTCATCACAGTGCTCCATTGTGTCATCACAGAGCTCCATTGTGATATCACAGTGCTCCACTGTGTCATCACAGTGCTCCAAAGTGTCATCACAGTGCTCCATTGTGATATAACTGAACTCCATTTTATTATCACAATGATCCACTGTATCATTATAGTGCTAAACTGTGCCATTGTAAAGCTCCATTGTGTCATCACATTGCTGCATTGTGTCATCACAGTGATCCGTTGTGACATCACAGTGCTCCATTGTGTCATCACAATGCACAATAATGACATCACAGTGCTCCCTTGTGTCATCACAGTGATCCATTGTCCCATCATAGTGCTCCACTGTGTCATCACAGTGCTCCATTGTGACATCACAGTGCTCCATTGTGATATCACAGTGCTCCATTGTGTCATCGCAGTGTTCTACTGTGTCACCACAATTATCTATTTTGTCATCACTGTGATCAAGTGTCTCATCAAAGTGCTCCATTGTGTCATCACAGTGCTTCATTATGTCATCACAATGCTCAGTTTTATCATCACAATGCCTTATTGTGTCATCACAGTGCTCCATTGTGATATCACAGTGCTCCATTGTGTCATCACAGTGCTCCATTGTGTCATCACTGTGCTCCATTGTGACATCACAGAGCTCCATTGCATTATCATGAAACTCCACTGTGTCATCATAGGGCTAAATTGTGTCATCATAATGCTCCATTGTGTCATTAGAGCTCCATTGTGTCATCACAGAGCTCCATTGTGTCATCACAGTGCTCCACTGTGTCATCATAGTGCTCCACTGTGTCATCACAGTGCTCCATTGTGTCATCACAATGCACAATAATGACATCACAGTGCTCCCTTGTGTCATCACAGTGATCCATTGTCCCATCATAGTGCTCCACTGTGTCATCACAGTGCTCCATTGTGACATCACAGTGCTCCAATATGACATCACAGTGCACCATTGTGTCATCACAGTGCTCCATTGTGACATCTCAGGCCTGCCTTGTATTATCACAACGCTCCACTGTGTCATCATAGTGCTAAATTGTGTTATCATAATGCTCCATTGTGTCATTACAGAACTCCATTGTGTCATCACTTTGCTCCAATATGACATCACAGTGCTCCACTGTGTCATCACAGTGATCCATTGTCTCATCACAGTGCTCCATTGTGTCATCACAATGCCTCATTTTGTCTCTACAGTGCTCCATTGTGTCATCACAGACCTCCATTTTGTCATCACAGTGCTCCATTGTGACATCAGAGAACTCCAATGTATTGTCACGAAGCTCCACTGTGTCATCATAGGGTTAAATTGTGTCATCATAATGCTGCACTGTGTCATCACAGAGCTCCACTGTGTCATCAAAGTGCTAAAATATGTCACCATAATCCTCCATTGTGTCATCACAGAGCTCCATTGTGTCTTCACAATGCTCCATTGTGTCATCACAGTGCTGATTGTGTCATCATAGTGCTCCATTGTGATATCACAGTGCTCCACTCTGTCACCACAGTGCTCCATTATGTCATCAGAGTGCACCATTGTGTCATCACAGTGCTCCATTTTGTCATCACTGTGCTCCATTGTGACATCACAGAGATCCATTGTATTATCATGAAGCTCCACTGTGTCATCATAGGGCCAAATTGTGTCATCATAATGCTCCATTGTGTCATCACAGAGCTCCATTGTGTCATCACAGTGCTTGACTGTGTCATCACAGTGATCAATTGTCTCATCACAGTGCTCCATTGTTTCATCACAGAGCTCCATTGTGATATCACAGTGCTCCACTGTGTCATCACAGTGCTCCAAAGTGTCATCACAGTGCTCCATTGTGATATAACTGAACTCCATTTTATTATCACAATGATCCACTGTATCATTATAGTGCTAAACTGTGCCATCGTAAAGCTCCATTGTGTCATCACATTGCTGCATTGTGTCATCACAGTGATCCATTGTGACATCACAGTGCTCCATTGTGTCATCACAGCGATCCATTGTGTCATCACATTGCTGCATTGTGTCATCACAGTGCTCCATTGTGTCATCACAGTGCACAATAATGACATCACAGTGCTCCCTTGTGTCATCACAGTGATACATTGTCCCATCATAGTGCTCCACTGTGTCATCACAGTGCTCCATTGTGACATCACAGTGCTCCATTGTGATATCACAGTGCTCCATTGTGTCATCGCAGTGTTCTACTGTGTTACCACAATTATCTATTTTGTCATCACAGTGATCAAGTGTCTCATCAAAGTGCTCCATTGTGTCATCACAGTGCTTCATTATGTCATCACAATGCTCAGTTTTTTCATCACAATGCCTTATTGTGTCATCACAGTGCTCCATTGTGATATCACAGTGCTCCATTGTGTCATCACAGTGCTCCATTGTGTCATCACTGTGCTCCATTGTGACATCACAGAGCTCCATTGCATTATCATGAAACTCCACTGTGTCATCATAGGGCTAAATTATGTCATCATAATGCTCCATTGTGTCATTAGAGCTCCATTGTGTCATCACAGAGCTCCATTGTGTCATCACAGTGTTCCACTGTGTCATCATAGTGCTCCATTGTGTCATCACAGTGCTCCATTGTGACATAACAGTACTCCATGGTGACATCACAGTGCTTGACTGTGTCATCACAGTGATCAATTGTCTCATCACAGTGCTCCATTGTGTCATCACAGAGCTACATTGTGATATCACAGTCCTCCATTGTGTCATCACAGTGCTCCAATATGTCTTCACAGTGCTCCATTGTGATATAACTGAGTTCCATTGTATTATCACAATGCTCCACTGTGTCATTATAGTGCTAAACTGTGTCATCATAATGCTCCATTGTGTCATCACATTGCTGCATTGTGTCCTCACAGTTATCCATTGTGACATCATAGTGCTCCATTTTGTCATCATTGTGATCCATTGTTTATCACAGAGCTCCATTTTGTAATCACATTGCTCCACTGTGACATCAGAGTGCTTAATTGTGTCATCACACTGATCCATGTTTCATCACAATGCTCTATTGTGACATCACAGTGCTCCATTGTTTCATTACAGTGCTACATTGTGTCATCACAGAGCTCCATTGTGTCATCACAGTACTCCATTGTGACATCACAGAACTTAAATGTATTATCACATTGCTCCACTGTGTCATCAATGTGCTAAAATGTGTCACCATAATCCTCCATTGTGTCATCACAGAGCTCCATGGTGTCATCACAATGCTCCTCTGTGTCATCACAGTGCTTACTGTGTCATTATAGTGCTCCATTGTGATATCACAGTGCTCCACTCTGTCACCACAGTGCTCCTTTGTCATCACAGTGCTCCATTGTGACATCACAGTGCTCCACTGTGATATCCCAGTACTCCACTGTGTCATCACAGTGCTCGATTATGTCATCACAGTGCTCCATTCTGTCATCACAATGTTCCATTGTGTCATCACAGTGATCAATTGTCTCATCACAGTGCTCCACTGTCATCACAGTGCTTCATTATGTCATCACAATGCTCAGTTTCATCATCACAATGCCTTGTTGTTTCATCACAGTGCTCCATTGTGATATCAAAGTGCTCCATTGTGTCATCACAGAGCTCCATTGTATCATCACTGTGTTCCATTGTGTCATCACAGTGTTCCACTGTGTCATCACAATGATCAATTATGTCATCACAGTGATCAATTGTCTCATCACAGTGCTCCACTATGTCATCACAGTGCTCCACTGTGTCATCACACTGCTCCATTGTTTCGTCACAGGATCCATTATCTCCTCACAGTGCTCCATTGTGTCATCACAGAGCTCCATTGTGTCATCATAATGATCCCCTGTGACATCACAGTGTTCGATTGTCTCAACTATGATCCACTGTCTCATCACATTTCTCCATTGTGTTATGACAGTGTTCCAGTGTTATATTACAGTGCTCCATTGTATCATCACAGTGGACCATTGTATCATCACAGTGCTCCATTGTGACATCTCAGGGCTGCCTTGTATTATCACAACGCTCCACTGTGTCATCATAGTGCTAAATTGTGTTATCATAATGCTCCATTGTGTCATTACAGAACTCCATTGTGTCATCACTTTGCTCCAATATGACATAACAGTGCTCCATTGTGTCATCACAGTGCTCCTTTGTGACATCACAGTGTGCCACTGTGATATCAGAGTGCTCCACTGTGTCATCACAGTGATCCATTGTCTCATCACAGTGCTCCATTGGGTCATCACAGTGCCTCATTTTGTCTCCATAGGGCTAAATTGTGTCATCATAATACTGCACTGTGTCATCACAGAGCTCCACTGTGTCATCAAAGGGCTAAAATATGTCACCATAATCCTCCATTGTGTCATCACAGAGCTCCATTGTGTCTTCACAATGCTCCATTGTGTCATCACAGTGCTGATTGTGTCATCATAGTGCTCCATTGTGATATCACAGTGCTCCACTCTGTCACCACAGTGCTCCATTATGTCATCAGAGTGCACCATTGTGTCATCACAGTGCTCCATTTTGTCATCACTGTGCTCCATTGTGACATCACAGAGATCCCTTGTATTATCAAGAAGCTCCACTGTGTCATCATAGGGCTAAATTGTGTCATCATCATGCTGCACTGTGTCATCACAGAACTACATTGTGTCATTATAGTGCTCCATTTTGTCATCACAGTGCTCCATTCTGTCAGCACAGTGCTCGATTGTGTCATCACAGAGCTCCATTGTGCCATCACAGAGCTCCATTGTGCCATCACAGAGCTCCATTGTGTCATCACAGTGCTCCAATGTGTCATCACAGTGCTCCATTGTGACATAACAGTGCTCCATTTTGACATCACAGTGCTTGACTGTGTCATCAGAGTGATCAATTGTCTTATCACAGTGCTCCATTGTGTCATCACAGAGCTACATTGTGATATCACAGTGCTCCATTGTGTCATCAGAGTGCTCCAAAGTGTCATCAGAGTGCTCCCTTGTGATATAACTGAACTCCATTGTATTATCACAATGCTCCACTGTGTCATTATAGTGCTGAACTGTGTCATCATAATGCTCCATTGTTTCATCACAGTGCTCCACTGTGTCATCACAGTGCTCCACTGTGTCATCACAGTGCTTCATTATGTCATCACAATACTCAGTTTTATCATCACAATGCCTTATTGTGTCATCACAGTGCTCCAATGTGTCATCACAGTGCTCCATTTTGTCATCACTGTGCTCCATTGTGACATCACAGAGATCCATTGTATTATCATGAAGCTCCACTGTGTCATCATAGGGCCAAATTGTGTCATCATAATGCTCCGTTGTCAACACAGAGCTCCATTGTGTCATCACAGTGCTTGACTGTGTCATCACAGTGATCAATTGTCTCATCACAGTGCTCCATTGTTTCATCACAGAGCTCCATTGTGATATCACAGTGCTCCACTGTGTCATCACAGTGCTCCAAAGTGTCATCACAGTGCTCCATTGTGATATAACTGAACTCCATTTTATTATCACAATGATCCACTGTGTCATTATAGTGCTAAACTGTGCCATCGTAAAGCTCCATTGTGTCATCACATTGCTGCATTGTGTCATCACAGTGATCCATTGTGACATCACAGTGCTCCATTGTGTCATCACAGCGATCCATTGTGTCATCACATTGGTGCATTGTGTCATCACAGTGCTCCATTGTGTCATCACAGTGCACAATAATGACATCACAGTGCTCCCATGTGTCATCACAGTGCTCCATTGTCCCATCATAGTGCTCCACTGTGTCATCACAGTGCTCCATTGTGACATCACAGTGCTCCATTGTGATAATACAGTGCTCCCTTGTACCCTAACATAGCTACATTGTGTCATCACTGCGCTCCATTGTATCATCCCTGCGCTCGATTGTGTCATACAGTAATCCACTGTCTCATCACAGTACTCCATTGTGTCATCACAATGCTCCATTGTGTAATCACAGTGATCAATTGTCTCATCACAGTGCTTCACTGTGTCATCATAGTGCTCCATTGTGACTTCACTGTGATCCATTGTGTCATCACTGTGATTCATTGTGTCATAACAGAACTCGTTTGTGACATCATAGTGCTCTATTGTGTCATCCTAGTGCTCCATTGTGACATCACAGTGATCCATTGTGTCAACATAGTGCTCCATTGTTACATCGCAGTGTTCCACTGTGTCACCACAATGATCTATTGTGTCATCACAGTGATCAAGTGTCTCATCAAAGTGCTCCATTGTGTCATCACAGTGCTTCATTATGTCATCACATTGCTCAGTTTTATCATCACAATGCCTTATTGTGTCATCACTGTGCTCCACTGTGACATCACAGAGCTCCATTGCATTATCATGAAGCTCAACTGTGTCATCATAGGGCTAATATGTGTCACCATAATGCTCCATTGTGTGACCACAGCGCTCCATTGTGTCATCACAGAGCTCCATTGTGTCATCATAGTGCTCCACTGTGTCATCATAGTGCTCCACTGTGTCATCACAGTGCTCCATTGTGACATAACAGTGCTCCATTGTGACATCACAGTGCTTGACTGTGTAATCACAGTGATCAATTGTCTCATCACAGTGCTCCATTGTGTCATCATAGAGCTACATTGTGATATCACAGTGCTCCATTGTGTCATCACAGTGCTCCAATGTGTCTTCACAGTGCTCCATTGTGATATAACTGAGCTACATTGTATTATCACAATGCTCCACTGTGTCATTATAGTGCTAAACTGTGTCATCATAATGCTCGATTGTGTCATCACAGTGATCCATTGTGACATCATAGTGCTCCATTGTGTCATCACAGTGATCCATTGTGTCATCACAGAGCTCCATTTTGTATCACATTGCTCCACTGTGACATCAGAGTGCTCAATTTTGTCATCACACTGATCCATTGTTTCATCACAGTGCTCCATTTTTTCATCACAGTGTTCAATTGTGACATCACAGTGCTCCATTGTTTCATTACAGTGCTACATTGTGTCATCACAGAGCTCCAATGTGTCGTCACAGTACTCCATTGTGACATCACAGAACTCAAATGTATTATCACATTGCTCCACTGTGTCATCAAAGTGCTAAAATGTGTTACCATAATCCTCCATTTTGTCATCACAGAGCTCCATGGTGTCATCACAATGCTCCACTGTGTCATCACAGTGCTTATTGTGTCATTATAGTGCTCCATTGTGATATAATAGTGCTCCACTCTGTCACCACAGTGCTCCTTTGTCATCACAGTGCTCCATTGTGATATCACAGTGCTCCACTGTGATATCCCAGTACTCCACTGTGTCATCACAGTGCTCGATTATGTCATCACAGTGCTCCATTATGTCATCACAATGCTCCATTGTGTCATCACTGTGATCAATTTTCTCATCACAGTGCTCCACTGTGTCATCACAGTGCTTCATTATGTCATCACAATGCGCAGTTTTATCATCACAATGCCTTATTGTTTCATCATACTGCTCCATTGTGATATCACAGTGCTCCATTGTGACATCACAGAGCTCCATTGTGTCATCACTGTGCTCCATTGTGTCATCACAGTGTTCCACTGTGTCATCACAATGATCAATTATATCATCACAGTGATCAATTGTCTCATCACAGTGCTCCATTGCGTCATCACAGTGCTCCACTGTGTCATCACAATGCTCCATCTTTTCGTCACAGGATCCATTGTCTCATCACAGTGCTCCATTGTGTCATCACAGAGCTCCATTGTGTCATCACAGTGTTCCACCGGGTCATCACAATGATCAATTATGTCATCACAGTGATCAATTGTTTAATCACAGTGCTCCACTGTGTCATCACAGTGCTTCATTATGTCATCACAATCCTCCCTTTTGTCATCACAATGTCTCATTGTGTCATCACAGTGCACAATTGTGACATCACAGTGCTCCATTGTGTCATCACAGTGATCCATTGTCCCATCACAGTGCTCCACTGTGTCATCACAGTGCTCCATTGTGACATCACAGTGCTCCATTGTGATATAACAGTTCTCCCTTGTATCCTAACAGAGCTACATTGTGTCATCACTGTGCTCCATTGTATCATCCCAGTGCTCGATTGTGTCGTACAGTGATCCACTGTCTCATCACAGTACTCCATTGGGTCAACACAATGCTCCATTGTGTCACCACTGTGATCAATTGTCTCATGACAGTGCTCCACTGTGTCATTACATTGCTTCATTATGTCATCACAATGCTCAGTTTTATCATCACAATCCCTTATTGTGTCATCACAGTGCTCCATCGCGATATCATAGTGCTCCATTGTGTCATCACAGAGCTCCATTGTGTCATCACAGTGATCAATTTTCTCATCACAGTGCTCCATTGTGTCATCACAGTGCTCCACGTGTCATCACACTGCTCCATTGTTTCATCACAGGATCCATTGTCTCATCACAGTGCTCCATTGTGTCATCATAATGCTCCCCTGTGACATCACAGTGCTCCATTGTGACATCACAGAGCTCCATTGTGTCATCACTGTGCTCCATTGTGTCATCACAGTGTTCCACTGTGTCATCACAATGATCAATTATGTCATCACAGTGATCAATTGTCTCATCACAGTGCTCCATTGTGTCATCACAGTGCTCCACTGTGTCATCACACTGCTCCATCGTTTCGTCACAGGATCCATTGTCTCATCACAGTGCTCCATTGTGTCATCACAGAGCTCCATTGTGTCATCATAATGCTCCCCTGTGACATCACAGTGTTCGATTGTCTCATAACTATGATCCACTGTCTCATCACATTTCTCCATAGTGTGATGACAGTGTTCCAGTGTTACATTACAGTGCTCCATTGTGTCATCACAGTGCACCATTGTGTCATCACAGTGCTCCATTGTGACATCTCAGGCCTGCCTTTTATTATCACAACGCTTCACTGTGTCATCATAGTGCTAAATTGTGTTATCATAATGCTCCATTGTGTCATTACAGAACTCCATTGTGTCATCACTTTGCTCCAATATGACATCACAGTGCTCCACTGTGTCATCACAGTGATCCATTGTCTCATCACAGGGCTCCATTGTGTCACCACAATGCCTCATTGTGTCTCTACAGTGCTCCACTGTGTCATCACAGACCTCCATTTTGTCATCACAGTGCTCCATTGTGACATCAGAGAACTCCAATGTATTGTCACGAAGCTCCACTGTGTCATCATAGGGCTAAATTGTGTCATCATAATGCTGCACTGTGTCATCACAGAGCTCCACTGTGTCATCAAAGTGCTAAAATATGTCACCATAATCCTCCATTGTGTCATCACAGAGCTCCATTGTGTCTTCACAATGCTCCATTGTGTCATCACAGTGCTGATTGTGTCATCATAGTGCTCCATTGTGATATCACAGTGTTCCACTCTGTCACCACAGTGCTCCATTATGTCATCACAGAGCTCCACTGTGTCATCACAGTGCTCCATTGTGTCATCCCTGTGCTCTATTGAGACATCACAGAGCTCATTGTATTATCACGAAGCTCCACTGTGTCATCATAGGGCTAAATTGTGTCATCATAATGCTGCACTGTGTCATCACAGAGCTTCATTTTGTCATTATAGTGCTCCATTGTGTCATCACAGTGCTCCATTCTGTCAGCACAGTGCTCCATTGTGTCATCACAGAGCTCCATTGTGCCATCACAGAGCTCCATTGTGTCATCACTGTGCTCCATTGTGACATCACAGAGCTCCATTGCATTATCATGAAACTCCACTGTGTCATCATAGGGCTAAATGGTGACATCATAATGCTCCATCGTATCATCACAGAGCTCCATTGTGTCATTACAGTCCTCCAATGTGTCATCACAGTGCTCCATTGTGACATAACAATGCTCCATTTTGACATCACAGTGCTTGACTGTGTCATCACAGTGATCAATTGTCTAATCACAGTGCTCCATTGCTTCATTGCAGAGCTCCATTGTGATATCACAGTGCTCCATTGTGTCATCACAGTGCTCCATTGTGTCATCACTGTGCTCCATTGTGACATCACAGATATCCATTGTATCATCACGAAGCTCCACTGTGTCATCATAGGGCTAAATTGTGTCATCATAATGCTCCATTGTGTCATCACAGAGCTCCATTGTGTCATCACAGTGCTCCATTGTGTCATCACAGTGCTCCATTGTGTCATCACAGTGTTCCACTGTGTCATCACAATGATCAATTATGTCATCACAGTGATCAATTGTCTCATCACAGTGCTCCACTGTGTTGTCACAGTGCTTCATTATGTCATCACAATCCTCCATTTTGTCATCACAATGTCTCATTGTGTCATCAGAGTGCACCATTGTGACACCACAGTGCTCCATGGTGTCAACACAGTGTTCCATTGTGACATCACAGTGCTCCATTGTTTCATTACAGTGCTACATTGTGTCATCACAGAGCTCCATTGTGTCATCACAGTGCTCCATTGTGACATCACAGAACTCCAATGTATTATCACAATGCTCCACTGTGTCATCAATGTGCTAAAATGTGTCAGAATAATCCTCAATTTTGTCATCACAGAGCTGCATGGTGTCAACACAATGCTCAATTGTGTCATCACAGTGCTGATTCTGTCATCATAGTGCTCCATTGTGATATCACAGTGCTCCACTCTGTCACCACAGTTCTCCATTGTCATCACAGTGCTCCATTGTGTCATCACAATGCTAAATTGTGTCATCACAGTGCTCCATTTTGACATCACAGTGCTCCACTGTGATATCATAGTGCTCCACTGTGTCATCACAGTGCTCGATTATGTCATCACAATGCTGCATTGTGTCATAAAATGCTCCATTTTGTCATTACATTGCTCCATTGTGTCACTACAGTGCTCCATAGTGTCATCACAGAGCTCCATTTTGTCATCACAGTGCTCCATTATGTCATCACAATGCTCCATTGTATCATCACAGTGCTCCGTTGTGACATCACAGTGATTAATTGCCTCATCACAGTGCTTCTTTTGTCATCACTGTGATCAATTATCTCATCGTGTTGCTCAATTTTGACATCACAGTGCTCCATTGTGTCATCACAGAGCTCCATTGTGTCTTCACAATGCTCCATTCTGTCATCACAGTGCTGATTGTGTCAACATAGTGCTCCATTGTGATATCACAGTGCTCCACTCTGTCACCACAGTGCTCCATTATGTCATCACAGAGCTCCATTGTGTCATCACAGTGCTCCATTGTGTCATCACTGTGCTCTATTGTGACATCACAGAGCTCTATTGTATTATCACGAAGCTCCACTGTGTCATCATAGGGCTAAATTGTGTCATCATAATGCTGCACTTTGTCATCACAGAGCTTCATTGTGTCATTAGAGTGCTCCATTGTGTCATCACAGTGCTCCATTCTGTCAGCACAGTGCTCCATTGTGTCATCACAGAGCTCCATTGTGTCATCACAGTGCTCCATTGTGATATAACTGAACTGCATTGTATTATCACAATGCTCCACAGTGTCATCATAGTGCTATATTGTGTTATCATAATGCTTCATTGTGTTAATACAGAACTCCATTGTGTCATCACAGTGCACCATTGTGACATCACAGTGCTGCATTGTGTCATCACAGTGATCCATTGTCCCATCACAGTGCTCCACTCTGTAATCACAGTGCTCCATTGTGACATCACAGTGCTCCCTTGTATCCTAACATAGCTATATTATGTCATCACTGTGCTCCATTGTATCATCCCAGCGCTCGATTGTGTCATACAGTGATCCACTGTCTCATCACAATACTCCATTGTGTCATCACAATGCTCCACTGTGTCGTCACAGTGATCAATTGTCTCATCACAGTGCTCCATTGTGTCATCACTGTGCTCCATTGTGACATCACAGAGATCCATTGTATTATCACGAAGCTCCACTGTGTCATCATAGGGCTAAATTGTGTCATCATAATGCTCCATTGTGTCATCACAGAGCTCCATTGTGTCATCATAGTGCTCCATTGTGTCATCACAGTGCTCCATTGTGTCATCACAGTGCTCCATTGTGTCATCACAGAGCTCCATTGTGTCATCACCGTGCTCCAATGTGTCATCACAGTGCTCCATTGTGACATAACAGTGCTCCATTGTGACATCACAGTGCTTGACTGTGTCATCACAGTGATCAATTGTCTCATCACAGTGCTCCATTGTTTCATCACAGAGCTCCATTGTGATATCACAGTGCTCCATTGTGTCATCACAGTGCTCCAAAGTGTCATCACAGTGCTCCATTGTGATATAACTGAACTGCATTGTATTATCACAATGCTCCACAGTGTCATCATAGTGCTATATTGTGTTATCATAATGCTTCATTGTGTTAATACAGAACTCCATTGTGTCATCACAGTGCACCATTGTGACATCACAGTGCTGCATTGTGTCATCACAGTGATCCATTTTCCCATCACAGTGCTCCACTCTGTAATCACAGTGCTCCATTGTGACATCACAGTGCTCCCTTGTATCCTAACATAGCTATATTATGTCATCACTGTGCTCCATTGTATCATCCCAGCGCTCGATTGTGTCATACAGTGATCCACTGTCTCATCACAATACTCCATTGTGTCATCACAATGCTCCATTGTGTCATCACAGTGATCAATTGTCTCACCACAGTGCTCCACTGTGTCATCACAGTGCTTCATTATGTCATCACAATGCTCAGTTTTATCATCACAATGCCTTATTGTATCATCACAGTGCTCCATTGTGATATCACAGTGCTCCATTGTGTCATCACAGAGCTCCATTTTGTCATCACTGTGCTCCATTTTGTCATCACAGTATTCCACTGTCTCATCACAATGATCAATTATGTCATCACAGTGATCAATTGTCTCATCTCAGTGCTCCATTGTGTCATCACAGTGCTCCACTGTGTCATCACCCTGCTCCATTGTTTCATCACAGGATCCATTGTCTCATCACAGTTCTCCATTGTGTCATCACATTGCCTCATTTTGTCTCCACAGTGCTCCATTGTGTCATCACAGTGTTCCATTGTGACATCACAGTTCTCCATTGTGTCATCACAGTCCTCCTTTGTGACATCACAGTGCTCCACTGTGATATCAGTGTGATCCACTGTGTCATCTAAGTAATCCATTGTCTCATCACAGTGCTCCATTGTGTCATCACAATGCCTCATTTTGTCTCCACAGTGTTCCATTGTGTCATCAGTGTTCCATTGTGACATCACAGTGCTCAATTGTGTTATTACAGTGCTACATTGTGTCATCACAGAGCTCCATTGTGTCATCACAGTGCTCCATTGTGACATCACAGAACTCCAATGTATTATCACAATGCTCCACTGTGTCATCAAAGTGCTAAAATGTGTCACCATAATCCTCCATTGTGTCATCACAGTGCTCCATTGTGTCATCACAGTGCTGATTGTGTCATCACAGTGCTCCATTGTGATAACACAGTGCTCCACTCTGTAACCACAGTGCTCCACTCTGTAACCACAGTTCTCCTTTCTGTCACCACAGTGCTCCATTATGTCATCACAGTGCTCCATTTTGTCATCACAACGCTCAATTGTGTCATCACAGTGCTCCATTGTGATATCATAGTGCTCCACTGTGATATCACAGTGCTCCACTGTGTCATTACAGTGTTCGATTATGTCATCACAGTGCTCCATTGTGTCATCACAATGCTCCATTGTGTCATTACATTGCTCCATTGTGTCATCACAGTGCTCCATAGTGTCATCACAGAGCTACATTTTGTCATCACAGTGCTCCATTATGTCATCACAATGCTCCATTGTGTCACCACAGTGCTCCGTTGTGATATCACGGTGATCAATTGTCTCATCACAGTGCTTCATTGTGTTATCACAGTGATCAATTGTCTCATCATATTGCTCAATTTTGCCATCCTAGTGCTCCAATGCGTCATGACAGTGCTTCACTGTGTCATCACACTGCTCCAGCTTTTCATCACAGGATCCATTGTCTCATCACAGTGCTCCATTGTGTCATCACAGAGCGCCATTGTGTCATCAAAGTGTTCCACCGGGTCATCACAATGATCAATTATGTCATCACAGTGATCAATTGTTTCATCACAGTGCTCCACTGTGTCATCACAGTGCTTCATAATGTCATCACAATCCTCTCTTTTGTCATCACAATGTCTCATTGTGTCATCACAGTGCACCATTGTGACATCACAATGCTCCATTGTGTCATCACAGTGATCCATTGTCCCATCACAGTACTCCACTGTGTCATCACAGTGCTCCATTGTGACATCACAGTGCTCCATTTTGATATAACAGTTCTCCCTTGTATCCTAACAGAGCTACATTGTATCATCACTGTGCTCCATTGTATCATCCCAGTGCTCGATTGTGTCGTACAGTGATCCACTGTCTCATCACAGTACTCCATTGTGTCATCACAATGCTCCATTGTGTCATCACAGTGATCAATTGTCTCATGACAGTGCTCCACTGTGTCATTACAGTGCTTCATTATGTCATCACAATGCTCAGTTTTATCATCACAATGCCTTATTGTGTCATCACAGTGCTCCATCGCGATATCATAGTGCTCCATTGTGTCATCACAGAGCTCCATTGTGTCATCACAGTGATCAATTTTCTCATCACAGTGCTCCGTTGTGTCATCACAGTGCTCCATGTGTCATCACACTGCTCCATTGTTTCATCACAGGATCCATTGTCTCATCACAGTGCTCCATTGTGTCATCCCAGAGCTCCATTGAGTCATCATAATGCACCCCTGTGACATCACAGTGCTCCATTGTGACATCACAGAGCTCCATTGTGTCATCACTGTGCTCCATTGTGTCATCACAGTGTTCCACTGTGTCATCACAATGATCAATTATGTCATCACAGTGATCAATTGTCTCATCACAGGGCTCCATTGTGTCATCACAGTGCTCCACTGTGTCATCACACTGCTCCATCGTTTCGTCACAGGATCCATTGTCTCATCACAGTGCTCCATTGTGTCATCACAGAGCTCCATTGTGTCATCATAAAGCTCCCCTGTGACATCACAGTTTTCGATTGTCTCATAACTATGATCCACTGTCTCATCACATTTCTCCATTGTGTGATGACAGTGTTCCAGTGTTACATTACAGTGCTCCATTGTGTCATCACAGAGCTCCACTGTGTCATCACAGTGCTCCATTGTGTCATCACTGTGTTCTATTGTGACATCACAGAGCTCCATTGTATTATCACGAAGCTCCACTGTGTCATCAAAGTGCTCAAATATGTCACCATAATCCTCCATTGTGTCATCACAGAGCTCCATTGGGTCTTCACAATGCTCCATTGTGTCATCACAGTGCTGATTGTGTAATCATAGTGCTCCATTGTGTCATCACAGAGCTCCATTGTGTCATCACAGTGATCAATTTTCTCATCACAGTGCTCCATTGTGACATAACAATGCTCCATTTTGACATCACAGTGGTTGACTGTGTCATCACAGTGATCAATTGTCTCATCACAGTGCTCCATTGCTTCATCGCAGAGCTCCATTGTGATATCACAGTGCTCCATTGTGTCATCAAGGTGCTCCAAAGTGTCATCATAGTGCTCCATTGTGATATAACTGAACTGCATTGTATTATCACAATGCTCCACTGTGTCATTATAGTGCTAAACTGTGTCATCATAATGCTCCATTGTGTCATCACAGTGCTCCACTGTGTCATCACAGTGCTTCATTATGTCATCACAATGCTCAGTTTTATCATCACAATGCCTTATTGTGTCATCATAGTGCTCCATTGTGATATCACAGTGCTCCATTGTGTCATCACAGTGCTCCATTGTGTCATCACAGTGCTCCATTGTGTCATCACAGTGCTCCATTGTGTCATCACAGTGTTCCACTGTATCATCACAATGATCAATTATGTCATCACAGTGATCAATTGTCTCATCACAGTGCTCCACTGTGTCGTCACAGTGCTTCATTATGTCATCACAATCCTCCATTTTGTCATCACAATGTCTCATTGTGTCATCACAGTGCACCATTGTGACACCACAGTGCTCCATTTTGTCATCACAGGGTTCCATTGTGACATCACAGTGCTCCATTGTTTCATTACAGTGCTACATTGTGTCATCACAGAGCTCCATTGTGTCATCACAGTGCTCCATTGTGACATCACAGAACTCCAATGTATTATCACAATGCTCCACTGTGTCATCAAAGTGCTAAAATGTGTCACCATAATCCTCCATTGTGTCATCACTGAGCTGCATGGTGTCAACACAATGCTCCATTGTGTCATCACAGTGCTGATTGTGTCATCATAGTACTCCATTGTGATATCACAGTGCTCCACTCTGTCACCAGAGTTCTCCATTGTCATCCACGTGCTCCATTGTGTCATCACAATGCTAAATTGTGTCATCACAGTGCTCAATTTTGACATCACAGTGCTCCACTGTGATATCACAGTGCTCCACTGTGTCATCACAGTGCTCGATTATGTCATCACAATGCTCCATTGTGTCATCAAAATGCTCCATTTTGTCATTACATTGCTCCATTGTGTCACCACAGTGCTCCATAGTGTCATCACAGAGCTCCATTGTGTCATCACAGTGCTCCATTATGTCATCACAATGCTCCATTGTATCATCACAGTGCTCCGTTGTGACATCACAGTGATTAATTGTCTCATCACAGTGCTTCTTTTGTCATCACGGTGATCAATTATCTCATCGTATTGCTCAATTTTGACATCACAGTGCTCCATTGTGTCATCACAGAACTCCATTGTGTCATCACTGTGCTCCATTGTTTCATCACAGTGTTCCAGGGTGTCATGACAATGATCAATTATGTCATCACAGTGATCCATTGTGTCATCAAGGTACTCCACTGTGTAATCACAGTGCTTCATTATGTCATCACAATCCTCCATTTTGTCATCACAATGCCTCATTTTGTCTCCACAGTGCTCCATTTTGTCATCACAGTGTTCCATTGTGACATCACAGTGCTCCATTGTTTCATTACAGTGCTCCATTGAGTCATCTCAGTGATCCCTTGTCCAAATCAGTGCTCCACTGTGTCATCACAGTGCTCCATTGTGACATCACAGTGCTCCATTGTGATATCACAGTGCTCCCTTGTATCCTAACATAGCTACATTGTGTCATTCCTGTGCTCCATTGTATCATCCCAGCACTCGATTGTGTCACACAGTGATCCACTGTCTCATCAAAGTACTCCATTGTGTCATCACAATGCTCCATTGTGTCATCACAGTGATCAATTGTCTCATGCCAGTGCTCCACTGTGTAATCACAGTGCTTCATTATGTCATCGCAATCCTCCATTTTGTCATCACAGTGTCTCATTGTGTCATCGCAGTTCACAATTGTGACATCACAGTGATCCATTGTGTCATCACAGTGATCCATTGTCCCATCACAGTGCTCCACTGTGTAATCACAGTGCTCCATTGTGACATCACAGTGCTCCACTGTGATATCACAGTGCTCCCTTGTATCCTAACATAGCTACATTGTGTCATCACAGTGCTCCATTGTATCATCCCAGCGCTCGATTGTGTCATACAGTGATCCACTGTCTCATCACAGTACTCCATTGTGTCATCACAGTGTTCCATAGTGAAATCACAGTGTTCCACTGTGTCCTCATAGTGCTCCATTTTGAAATCAAAGAGCACCATTTTGTCAACACAGAGCTCCATTGTGTCATCACGGAGCTCCATTGCGTCATGACAGCGCTCCATTCTGTCCTCAGATAGCTCCATTTTGTCATCATAATACTCCATTTTGTCATCACAGTGCTCCATTGTGACTTCACAGTGATCAATTGTCTCATCACAGTGATTCATTGTGTCATCATAGTGCTCCCTTGTGACTTCACAGTGATCCACTGTCTCATCACAGTACTCCATTGTGTCATCACAGTACTCCATTGTGTCATCACAGTGATCAATTTTCTCATCACAGTGCTCCACTGTGTCATCACAGTGCTTCACTATGTCATCACAATGCTCAGTTTTATCCTCACAATGCCTGATTGTGTCATCACAGTGCTTCATTGTGATATCACAGTGCTCCATTGTGTCATTACAGAGCTCCATTGTGTCATCACTGTGCTCCATTATGTCATCACAGTGTTCCACTGTGTCATCACAATGATCAATTATGTCATCACAGTGATCAATTGTCTCATCACAGTGCTCCATTGTGTCATCACAGTGCTCCGCTGTATCATCACACTGCTCCAGTGTTTCATCACAGGATCCATTGCCTCATCACAGTGCTCCATTGTGTCATCACAGAGCTCCACTGTGTCATCATGATGCTCCCCTTTGACATCACAGTGCTCGATTTTCTCATAACTCTGATCCACTGTCTCATCACATTTCTCCATTGTGTGATGACAGTGTTCCAGTGTTACATTACAGTGCTCCATTGTGTCATCACAGTGCACCATTGTGTCATCACATTGCTCCATTGTGACATCTCACATCTGCGTTGTATTATCACAACGCTCCACTGTGTCATCATAGTGCTAAATTGTGTTATCATAATGCTTCATTGTGTTAATACAGAACTCCATTGTGTCATCACTGTGCTCCATTGTGACATCACAGTGCTCCATTGTGTCATCAAAGAACACCAATTTGTCATCACAGAGCTCCATTGTGTCATCACGGAGCTCCATTGCATCATGACAGTGCTCCATTCTGTCCTCAGATAGCTCCATTTTGTCATCATAATACTCCATTTTGTCATCACAGTGCTCCATTGTGACATCACAGTGCTTGATTGTGTCATCACAGTGATCAATTGTCTCATCACAGTGCTTCATTGTGTCATCATAGTGCTCCATTGTGACTTCACAGTGATCCATTGTGTCATCACTGTGATTCATTGTGTCATATGAGTGATCCATTGTTTCATCACAATGCTCCATTGTGTCATCACAGTGATCCATTGTGACATCACAGTGCTCCATTGTGTCATCACAGTGATCCATTGTGTCATCACAGAGCTCCATTTGTAATCACAGTGCTCCACTGTGACATCAGAGTGCACATTTGTGTCATCAAACTGATCCAGTTGTTCATCACAGTGCTCCTTTGTGTCATCACAGTGTTCCATTGTGATATCACCGTGCTCCATTATTTCATTACAGTGCTACTTTGTGTCATCACAGAGCTCCAGTGTGTCATCACAGTGCTCCATTGTGACTTCACAGATCTCCAATGTATTATAACAATGCCCCACTGTGTCATCAAAGTGCTAAAACGTGTCACCATAATCCTCCATTGTGTCATCACAGAGCTGCATGGTGTCATCACAATGCAGCATTGTGTCATCACAGTGCTGATTGTGTCATCATAGTGCTCCATTGTGATATCACAGTGCTCCACTCTGTCACCACAGTGGTCCATTGCCATCACAGTGCTCCATTGTGTCATCACAATGCTAAATTGTGTCATCACAGTGCTCCATTGTGACATCACAGAGCTCCACTGTGATATCACAATGCTCCACTGTGTCATCACAGTGCTCCATTATATCATCAGAATGCTCCATTGTGTCATAATAGTGCTCCGATGTGACATCACAGTGATCAATTGTCTCATCACAGTGCTTCATTGTGTCATCACAGAGATCAATTGTCTCATAATATTGCTCACTTATGATATCACAGTGTTCCATTGTGTCATCGCAGTGCACCATTGTGTCATCACAGTGATCCACTGTGTTATCACAGTGCTCCATTTTATAATCACAGTGCTCCATTGTGTCATCACAGAGCTCCATTGTGTCATCACTGTGCTCCATTGTGTCATCACAGTGTTCCACTGTTTCATCACAATGATCAATTATGTCATCACAGTGATCAATTTTCTCATCACAGTACTCCACTGCGTCATCACTGTGCTTCATTATGTCATCACAATCCTCCATTTTGTCATTACAATGTCTCATTGTGTCATCACATTGCACCATTGTGACATCACAGTGCTCCATTGTGTCATCACAGTGATCCATTGTCCCATCACAGTGCTCCACTGTGTAATCACAGTACTCCATTGTGAAATCACAGTGCTCCCTTGTATCCTAACATAGCTATATTATGTCATCACTGTGCTCCATTGTATCATCCCAGTGCTCGATTGTGTCATACAGTGATCCACTGTCTTATCACAATACTCCATTGTGTCATCACAATGCTCCATTGTGTCATCATAGTGATCAAATGTCTCATCACAGTGCTCCACTGTGTCATCACAGTGCTTCATTATGTCATCACAATGCTCAGTTTTATCATCACAATGCCTTATTGTGTCATCACAGTGCTCCAATATGACATCACAGTGCTCCACTGTGTCATCACAGTGATCCATTGTCTCATCACAGTGCTCCATTGTGTCATAACAATGCCTCATTTTGTCTCTACAGTGCTCCATTGTGTCATCACTGTGCTCCATTGTGACATCACAGTGATCCATTCTGTCATCACAGTGATCAATTGTGTCATCAGAGTGCTTCGTTTGAAATCACAGTGCTCCATTGTGACATCACCGTGCTACATTGTGTCATCACAGAGCTCCATGGTGTCATCACAGTGCTCCATTGTGTCATCATAGAACTCCAATGTATTATCACAATGCTCCACTGTGTCATCAATGTGCTAAAATATGTCACCATAATCCTCCATTGTGTCATCACAGAGCTCCATTGTGTCTTCACAATGCTCCACTGTGTCATCACAGTGCTGATTGTGTCATCATTGTGCTCCATTGTGATATCACAGTGCTCCACTCTGTCACCACAGTGCTCCATTATGTCATCACAGAGCTCCATTGTGTCATCACAGTGCTCCATTGTGTTATCACTGTGCTCTATTGTGACATCACAGAGCTCCATTGTATTATCACGAAGCTCCACTGTGTCATCATAGGGCTAAATTGTGTCATCATAATGCTGCACTGTGTCATCATAGAGCTTCATTGTGTCATTATAGTGCTCCATTGTGTCATCACAGTGCTCCATTCTGTCAGCACAGTGCTCCATTGTGCCATCACAGAGCTCCATTGTGTCATCACAGTTCTCCATTGTGTCATCACTGTGCTCTATTGTGACATCACAGAGCTCCATTGTATTATCACGAAGCTCCACTGTGTCATCAAAGTGCTAAAATATGTCACCATAATCCTCCCTTGTGTCATCTCAGAGCTCCATTGTGTCTTCAGAATGCTCCATTGTGTCATCACAGTGCTGATTGTGTCATCATAGTGCTCCATTGTGTCATCATAGAGCTCCATTGTGTCATCACAGTGATCAATTTTCTCATCACAGTGCTCCATTGTGACATAACAATGCTCCATTTTGACATCACAGTGATTGACTGTGTCATCACAGTGATCAATTGTCTCATCACAGTGCTCCATTGCTTCATCGCAGTGCTCCATTGTGATATCACAGTACTCCATTGTGTCATCAAGGTGCTCCAAAGTGTCATCATAGTGCTCCATTGTGATATAACTGAACTGCATTGTATTATCACAATGCTCCACTGTGTCATTATAGTGCTAACCTGTGTCATCATAATGCTCCATTGTGTCATCACAGTGCTCCACTGTGTCATCACAGTGCTTCATTATGTCATCACAATGCTCAGTTTTATCATCACAATGCCTTATTGTGTCATCATAGTGCTCCATTGTGATATCACAGTGCTCCATTCTGTCACCACAGTTCTCCATTGTCATCACAGTGCTCCATTGTGTCATCACAATGCTCAACTGTGACATCACAGAACTCCAATGTATTATCACAATGTTCCATTGTGTCATCAAAGTGCTAAATGTGTTACATAATCCTCCATTGTGTCATCACAGAGCTCCATGGTGTCATCACAATGTTCCATTGTGTCATCACAGTGTTTATTGTGTCATCATAGTGCTCCATTGTGATATCACAGTGCTCCACTCTGTCACCACAGTGCTCCATTGTGTCATCACAGTGCTCCACTCCATTGTGACATCACAGTGATCAATTGTCTCATCACAGTGCTTCCTTTTTCATCACAGTGATCAATTATCTCATCGTATTGCTCAATTTTGACATCACAGTGCTCCATTGTGTCATCACAGAGCTCCATTGTGTCATCACTGTGCTCCATTGTTTCATCACAGTGTTCATCTGTGTCATGACAATGATCAATTATGTCATCACAGTGATCCATTGTGTCATCAAGGTACTCCACTGTGTAATCACAGTGCTTCATTATGTCATCACAATCCTCCATTTTGTCATCACAATGTCTCATTGTGTCATCACAGTGCACCATTGTGACATCATAGTGCTCCATTGTGTCATCTCAGTGATCCATTGTCCAAATCAGTGCTCCACTGTGTCATCCCAGTGCTCCATTGTGACATCACAGTGCTCCATTGTGATATCACAGTGCTCCCTTGTATCCTAACATAGCTACATTGTGTCATCACTGTGCTCCATTGTATCATCCCAGCGCTCGATTGTGTCATACAGTGATCCACTGTCTCATCACAGTACTCCATTGTGTCATCACAGTGTTCCATTGTGACATCACAGTGTTCCACTGTGTCCTCATAGTGCTCCATTTTGAAATCAAAGAGCAGCATTTTGTCATCACAGAGCTCCATTGTGTCATCACGGAGCTCCATTGCATCATGACAGCGCTCCATTCTGTCTTCAGGTAGCTCCATTTTGTCATCATAATACTCCATTTTGTCATTACAGTGCTCCGTTGTGACAACACAGTGGTTGATTGTGTCAACACAGTGATCAATTGTCTCATCACAGTGATTCATTGTGTCATCATAGTGCTCCCTTGTGACTTCACAGTGATCCACTGTCTCATCACAGTACTGCATTGTGTCATCTCAGTGTTCCATTGTGTCATCACAGTGATCAATTGTCTCATCACAGTGCTCCACTGTGTCATCACAGTGCTTCATTATGTCATCACTATGCTCAGTTTTATCATCACAATGCCTGATTGTGTCATCACAGTGCTCCATTGTGATATTACAGTGCTCCATTGTGTCATTACAGAGCTCCATTGTGTCATCACTGTGCTCCATTGTGTCATCACAGTGTTCCACTGTGTCATCACAATGATCAATTATGTCATCACAGTGATCAATTGTCTCATCACAGTGCTCCATTGTGTCATCACAGTGCTCCACTGTGTCATCACACTGCTCCAGTGTTTCATCACAGGATCCATTGCATCATCACAGTGCTCCATTGTGTCATCACAGAGCTCCACTGTGTCATCATAATGCTCCCCTGTGACATCACAGTGCTCGATTGTCTCATAACTCTGATCCACTGTCTCATCACATTTCTCCATTGTGTGATGACAGTGTTCCAGTGTTACATTACAGTGCTCCATTGTGTCATCACAGTGCTGATTGTGTCATAACACTGCTCCATTGTTTCATCACAGGATCCATTGTCTCATCACAGTGCTCCATTGTGTCATCACAGAGCTCCATTGTGTCATCATAATGCTTCCCTGTGACATCACAGTGCTCGATTGTGTCATTACTGTGATCAACTGTCTCATCACATTTCTCCATTGAGTGATGTCAGTGTTCCAGTGTTACATTACAGTGCTCCATTTTGTCATCACAGTGCTGATTGTGTCATCACACTGCTCCATTGTTTCATCACAGGATCCATTGTCTCATCACAGTGCTCCATTGTGTCATCACAGTGCTGATTGTGTCATCATAGTGCTCCATTGTGATAACACACTGCTCCACTCTGTCACCACAGTGCTCCATTATGTCATCACAGTGCTCCATTGTGACATCACAGTGCTCCACTGTGTCATCACAGTGCTCCACTGTGTCATCACAGTGCTCGATTATGTCATCACAGTGCTCCATTGTGTCATCACAATGCTCCATTGTGTCGTTACATTGCTCCATTGTGTCATCACAGTTCCCCATAGTGTCATCACAGAGCTCCATTTTGTCATCACAGTGCTCCATTATGTCATGACAATGCTCCATTGTGTCATCACAGTGCTCCGTTGTGACATCACAGTGATCAATTGTCTCATCACAGTGCTTCATTGTGTCATCACAGTGATCAATTGTCTCATCATATTGCTCAATTTTGACATCACAGTGCCCCATAGTGTCATCACAGAGCTCCATTTTGTCATCACAGTGCTCCATTATGTCATGACAATGCTCCATTGTGTCATCACAGTGCTCCATTGTGACATCACTGTGTTCCATTGTGTCATCGCAGTGCACCATTGTGTCATCACAGTGATCCATTGTGTTATCACAGGGCTCCATTTTATAATCACAGTGCTCCATTTTGTCATCACAATGCCTCATTTTGTCTCCACAGTGTTCCATTGTGTCATCAGTGTTCCATTGTGACATCACAGTGCTCCATTGTGTCATTACAGTGCTACATTGTGTCATCACAGAGCTCCATTCTGTCATCACAGTGCTCCATTGTGACATCACAGAACCTCAATGTATTATCACAACGCTACACTGTGTCATCAAAGTGCTAAAATGTGTCACAATAATCCTCCGTTTTGTCATCACAGAGCTCCATTTTGTCATCACGGAGCTCCATTGCATCATGACAGTGCTCCATTCTGTCCTCAGATAGCTCTATTTTGTCATCATAATACTCCATTTTGTCATCACAGTGCTCCATTGTGACATCACAGTGCTTGATTGTGTCATCACAGTGATCAATTGTCTCATGACAGTGCTTCATTGTGTTATCATAGTGCTCCATTGTGACTTCACAGTGCTCCATTGTGATTTCACAGTGCTCCACTCTGTCACCACAGTTCTCCATTGTCATCACAGTGCTCCATTGGGTCATCACAATGCTCAATTGTGACATCACAGAACTCCAATGTATTATCACAATGCTCCACTGTGTCATCAAAGTGCTAAAATGTGTCACCATAATCCTCCATTCTATCATCACAGAGCTGCATGGTCTCATCACAATGCAGCATTGTGTCATCACAGGGCTGATTGTGTCATCATAGTGCTCCATTGTGATATCACAGTGCTCCACTTCGTCACCACAGTGCTCCATTGCCATCACAGTGCTCCATTGTGTCATCACAATGCTAAAATGTGTCATCATAGTGCTCCATTGTGACATCACAGAGCTCCACTGTGATATCACAGTGCTCCACTGTGTCATCACAGTGCTCGATTATGTCATCACAGTTCTCCATTGTGTCATAACAGTGCTCCTTTGTGACATCACAGTGCTCCATTGTGTTATCAAAGAGCTCCATTGTGTCATCATAATGCTCCCCTGTGACATCGCAGTGCTCGATTGTGTCCTAACTCTGATCCACTGTCTCATCACATTTCTCCATTGTGTGATGACAGTGTTCCATTGTTACATTACAGTGCTCCATTGTGTCATCACAGTGCACCATTGTGTCATCATAGTGCTCCATTGTGACATCTCAGGGCTGCCTTGTATTATCACAATGCTCCACTGTGTCATCATAGTACTAAATTGTGTTATCATAATGCTCCATTGTGTCATTACAGAACTCCATTGTGTCAACCCTGTGCTCCATTGTGACATCACAATGCTCCATTGTGTCATCACAATGCCTCATATTGTCTCCACAGTGCTCCATTGTGTCATCACAGTGTTCCATTGTGTCATGAAAATGCTCCATTGTTTCATCACAGTGCTCCATTGTGTCATTACATTGCTCCATTTTGTCATCACAGTGCTCCATAGTGTCATCACAGAGCTCGATTGTGTCATCACAGTGCTCCATTATGTCATAACAATGCTCCATTGTGTCATCACAGTGTTCAGTTGTGACATCACAGTAATCAATTGTCTCATCACAATGCTCCATTGTGTCATCACAGTGATCAATTGTCTCATCAAAATGCTCCACTGTGTCATCACAGTGCTTCATTATGTCATCACAATCCTCCATTTTGTCATCACAATGTCTCATTGTGACATCTCAGTGCTCCATTGTCATCACAGTGATCCAATGTCCCATCACAGTGATCCACTGTGTCATCACAGTGCTCCTTTGTGACATCACAGTGCTCCATTGTGATATCACAGTGTTCCCTTGTATCCTAACATAGCTACATTGTGTCATCACTGTGCTCCATTGTATCATTCCAGCGCTCGATTGTGTCATACAGTGATCCACTGTCTCATCACAGTACTCCATTATGTCATCACAATGCTTCATTGTGTCATCACAGTGCTCCGTTGTGACATCACAGTGATCAATTGTCTCATCACAGTGCTTCATTGTGTCATCACAGAGATCAATTGTCTCATCGTATTGCTCCATTGTGACATCACTGTCTATTGTGTCATCGCAGTGCCACATTGTGTCATCATAGTGATCCATTGTGTTATCACAGTGCTCCATTTTATAATCACAGTGCTCCATTGTGTCATCACAGAGCTCCATTGTGTCATCACTGTGCTCCATTGTGTCATCACAGTTTTCCATTGTGTCATCACTATGAACAATTATGTCATCACAGTGATCAATTGTCTCATCACAGTGCTCCACTGTGTCATCACAGTGCTTCATTATGTCATCATAATGCTCAGTTTTATCATCACAATACTTTATTAAGTCATCACAGTGCTGCATTGTGATATCACAGTGCTCCATTGTGTCATGACAGAGCTCCATTGTGTCATCAATGTGCTCCATTGTGTCATCATAGTGTTCCTCTGTGTCATCACAATGATCAATTATTTCATCACAGTGATCAGTTGTCTCATCATAGTGCTCCATTATTTGATCACAGTGCTCCAGGGTGTCATCACCCTGCTCCATTGTTTCATGACAGGATCCATTGTCTCATCACAGTCCTCCATTGTGTCATCAAAGAGCTCCATTGTGTCATCATAATGCTCCCCTGTGACATCACCGTGCTCGATTGTGTCATAACTCTGATCCACTGTCTCATCACATTTCTCCATTGTATGTTGACAGTGTTCCAGTGTTACATTACAGTGCTCCATTGGGTCATCACAGTGCACCATTGTGTCATCATAGTGATCCATTGTGACTTCTCAGGGCTGGTTGTATTATCACAACGCTCCACTGTGTCATCATAGTGCTAACTTGTGTTATCATAATGCTCCATTGTGTCATTACAGAAGTCCATTGTGTCATCCCTGTGCTCCATTGTGACATCACAGTGCTCCATTGTGTCATAGTGCTCCTTTTGGACATCACAGTGCTCCACTGTGATATCAGAGTGCTCCACTGTGTCATCACAGTGATCCATTTTCTCATCACAGAGCTCCATTCTGTCATCACAATGCCTTATATTGTCTCCACAGTGCTCTATTGTGTCATCACAGTGTTCCATTGTGACATCACAGTGCTCCATTGTGTCATTACAGTGCTACATTGTGTCATCACAGTACTCCATTGTTTCATCACAGTGCTCCATTGTGACATCACAGAACTGCAATGTATTATCACAATGCTCCTCTGTGTCACCAAAGTGCTAAAATGTGTCACCCTAATCCTCCATTGTGTCATCACAGAGCTCCATTGTTTCTTCACAATGCTCCATTGTGTCATCGTAGTGCTCCATTGTGTCATCACAGGGCTCCATGGTGTCTTCACAAGGCTCCATTGTTACATCACAGTGCTGATTGTGTCATCATAGTACTCCATTGTGATATCACAGTGCTCCACTCTGTCACCTCAGTGCTCCATTATGTCATCACAGTGCTCCATTGTGTCATCACAATGCTCAATTGTGTCATCACAGTGCTCCATTGTGACATCACAGTGCTGAAGTGTGATATCACAGTGCTCCACTGTGTCATCACAGTGCTCCATTGTGTCATCGTAGTGCTCCATTGTGACTTCACAGTGATCCATTCTGTCATGACTGTGATTCATTGTGTCATAAGCGAACTCGTTTTAGACATCACAGTGCTCCATTGTGTCATCCTAGTGCTCCATTGTGTCATCACAGAGATCACTTGTCTCATCATTTTGCTCCATTGTGACATCACAGTGTTCCATTGTGTCATCGCAGTGTACCATTGTGTCATCACAGTGATCCATTGTGTTATCAAAGTGCTCCATTTTATAATCACAGTGCTCCATTGTGTCATCACAGAGCTCCATTGTGTCATCACTGTGCTCCATTGTGTCATCACAGTGTTCCACTGTGTCATCACAATGATCAATTATGTCATCACAGTGATCAATTTTCTTGACACAGAGCTCCACTGTGTCATCACAGTGCTTCATTATGTCATCACAATCCTCCCTTTTGTCATCACAATGTCTCATTGTGTCATCACAGTGCACCATTGTGACATCACAGTGCTCCATTGTGTCATCACATTGATCATTGTCCCATCATAGTGCTCCACTGTGTCATCACAGTGCTCCATTGTTACATCACAGTGCTCCATTGTGATATCACAGTGCTCCCTTGTATTTTAACATAGCTACATTGTGTCATCACTGTGCTCCATTGTATCATCCCAGCGCTCGATTATGTCATACAGTGATCCACTGTCTCATCACAGTACTCCATTGTGTCATCACAATGCTCCATTGTGTCATCACAGTGATCAATTGTCTCATCACAGTGCTTCATTGTGTCATCATAGTGCTCCATGTTGACTTCACAGTGATCCATTGTGTCATCACTGTGATTCATTGTGTCATAACAGAACTGGTTTGTGACATCACAGTGCTCCATTGTGTCATCCTAGTGCTCCATTGTGTCATCACTGAGATCAATTGTCTCATCATATTGCTCCATTGTGACATCACAGTGTTCCATTGTGTCATCGCTGTGCACCATTTTGTCATCACAGTGATCCATTGTCTTATCACAATGCTCCGTTTTATAATCACAGTGCTCCATTGTGTCATCACAGAGCTCCATTGTGTCATCACTGTGCTCCATTGTGTCATCACAGTGTTTCACTGGGTCATCTAAATGATCAACTTTGTCATCACAGTGATCAATTGTCTCATTAAAGTGCTCCACTGTGTCATCACAGTGCTTCATTATGTCATCACAATCCTCCATTTTGTCATCACAATGTCTCATTGTGCCATCACAGTGCACCATTGTGATATCACAGTGATCCATTGTGTCATCACTGTGATTCATTGTGTCGTAACAGAACTCGTTTGTGACATCACAGTGCTCCACTGTGTCATCCTAGTACTCCATTGTGTCATCACAGAGATCAATTGTCTCATCATATTGCTCCATTGTAACATAAGAGTGTTCCATTGTGTCATCGCACTGCACCATTGTGTCATCACAGTGATCCATTGTGTTATCACAGTGCTCCATTTTATAATCACAGTGCTTCATTGTGTCTTCACAGAGCTCCATTGTGTCATCACTGTGGTCCATTGTGTCATCACACTGATCCATTGTTTCATCACAGTGCTCCATTGTATCATCACAGTGTTCCATTGTGACATCACAGCGCTCCATTGTGTCATTAGATTGCTACATTTTGTCATCACAGAGCTCCATTGTGTCATCATAATGCTCAAGTGTGACATCACAGAAATCCAATGTATTATCACAATGCTCCACAGTGTCATCAATGTGCTAAAATGTGTCACCATAATCCTCCATTGTGTCATCACAGAGCTCCATGTTGTCATCACAATGCTCCATTGTGTCATCACAGTGCTGATTGTGTCGTCATAGTGTTCCATTGTTATATCACAGTGTTCCATTCTGTCACCACAGTGCTCCATTGTCATCCAAGTGCTCCATTGTTTCATCACAATGCTAAATTGTGTCATCACAGTGCTCCATTGTTACATCACAGTGCTCCACTGTGATATCACAGTGCTCCACTGTGTCATCACAGTGCTCGATTATGTCATCACAGTGCTCCATTGTGTCATCAAAATGCTCCACTTTGTCATTACATTGCTCCATTTTGACATCACAGTGCTTCATATTGTCATCACATAGCTTCATTGTGTCATCAAAGCGCTCCATTATGTCATCACAATGCTCCATTGTGTCATCACTGTGCTCCGTTGTGACATCACAGTGATTAATTTTCTCATCACAGTGTTTCATTGTGTCATCACAGAGATCAATTGTTTCATCATATTGCTCCATTGTGACATCACAGTCTATTGTGTCATCGCCGTGCAACATTGTGTCATGATTGTGATCCATTGTGTTATCACAGTGCTCCATTTCATAATCATAGTGCTCCATTGTGTCATCACAGAGTTCCACTGTGTCATCACTCTGCTCCATTGTGTCATCACAGTGTTCCACTGTGTCATCACAATGATCAATAATGTCATCACAGTGATCAATTGTCTCATCACAGTGCTCCACTGTGTCATCACAGTGCTTCATTATGTCATCACAATGCTCAGTTTTATCATCACAATGCCTTATTGTGATATCACAGTGCTCCATTGTGTCATCACAGAGCTCCATTGTGTCATCACTGTGCTCCATTATGTCATCACAGTGTTCCACTCTGTCATCACAATGATCAATTATGTCATCACAGTGATCAATTGTCATATCACAGTGCTCCATTGTATCATCACAGTGCTCCACTGTGTCATCACACTGCTCCAATGTTTCATCACAGGATCCATTGTCTCATCACAATGCTCCATTGTGTCAACACGGAGCTCCATTGTGTCATCATAATGCTCCCCTGTGACATCACAGTGCTCGATTGTGTCCTAACTCTGATCAACTGTCTCATCACATTTCTCCATTGTGTGATGACAGTGTTCCAGTGTTACGTTACAGTGCTCCATTGTGTCATCACAGTGTACCATTGTGTCATCATAGTGCTCCATTGTGACATCTCAGGGCTGCCTTGTATTATCACAACGCTCCACTGTGTGATCATAGTGCTAAATTTTGTTATCATAATGCTCCATTGTGTCATTACAGAACTCCATTGTGTCATCACTGTGCTCCACTGTGACATCACAGTGCTCCATTGTGTCATCACAATGCCTCATTTTGTCTCCACTGTGCTCGATTGTGTCATCACAGTGTTCCATTGTGACATCACAGTGCTCCATTGTGTCATCACAGTGTTCCATTGTGACATCAAAATGCTCCATTGTGTCATTACAGTGCTCCATTGTGTCATCAAAATGCTCCATTGTGTCATTACATTGCTCCATTTTGTCATCACAGTGCTCCATAGTGTCATCACAGAGCTCGATTGTGTCATCACAGTGCTCCATTATGTCATCACAATCCTCCATTTTGTCATCACAATGTCTCATTGTGTCATCACAGTGCACCATTGTGACATCACAGTGCTCCATTGTGTCATCACAGTGCTCCACTGTGTCATCACTCTGCTCCATTGTGTCATCACTCTGCTCCATTGTGTCATCACAGTGCACCATTGTGTCATCACAGAGCTCCATTGTGTCATCATAATGCTCCCCTCTGTCATCACAGTGCTCGATTTTGTCATAACTCTGATCCACAGTGATCAAGTGTCTCATCAATGTGCTCCATTGTGTCATCACAGTGCTTCAATATGTCATGACAATGCTCTGTTTTATCATCACAATGCCTTATGTGTCATCACAGTACTCCATTGTGATATCACTGTGCTCCATTGTGACATCACAGAGCTCCATTGTATTATCTCAAAGCTCCACTGTGTCATCATAGGGCTAAATTGTGACATCATAATGCTCCAGCGTGTCATCACAGAGCTCCATTGTGTCAACACAGTGCTTCATTGTGTCATCACAGTGCTCCACTGTGTCATCACAATGCTCCATTGTGACATAAAAATGCTCCATTGTGACATCACTGTGCTCCACTGTGACATCACAGAGCTCCATTGTATTCACAAAGCTCCACTGTGTCATGATAGGGCTACATTGTGACATCATAATGCTCCATCGTGTCATCACAGAGCTACATTGTGTCAACACAGTGCTCCATTGTGTCATCACAGTGCTCCATTGTGTCATTACAGTGCTCCATGTTGTCATCATAGTGCTCCAAAGTATCATCACTGTGCTCCATTGTGATATAACTGAGCTCCATTGTATTATCACAATGCTCCACTGTGACAATATAGTGCTAAACTGTGTAATCATAGTGCTCCATTGTGTCATCACAGTGATCAATTGTGTCATCACAGTGCTTCGTTTTGTAATCACAGTGCTCCATTGTGACATCACAGTGATGAATTGTCTTATCACAGTGCTTCATTGTGTCATCACAGAGATCAATTGTCTCATCATATTGCTCCATTGTGTCATCACAGTGCTTCATTTTGTCATCTCAGTGTTCAGTTTTATCATCACAATGCCTTATTATGTCATCACAGTGCTCCATTGTGATATCACAGTGCTCCATTGTGTCATCACAGAGCTCCATTGTGTCATCACTGTGCTCCATTGTGTCATCACAGTGTTCCACTGTGTCATCACAATGATCAATTATTTCATCGCAGTGATCAATTGTCTCATCACTGTGCTCCATTGTGTCATCACAGTGCTCCATTGTGTCATCACCGAGCTCCATTGTGTCATCATAATGCTCTCCTGTGACATCACAGTGCTCGATTTTGTCATAACTCTGATCCACTATCTCATCCCATTTCTCCATTGTGTGATGACAGTGTTCCAGTGTTACATTATAGTGCTCCATTGTGTCATCACAGTGCACCATTGTGTCATCACAGTGCTCAATTGAGATATCACAGAGCTCCATTGTATTATCAGGAAGCTCCACTGTGTCATAATAGGGCTAAATTGTGTCATCATAATGCTCCATTGTGTCATCACAGAGCTCCAATGTGTCATCACAGTGCTCCATTGTGTCATCACAGTGCTCCATTGTGTCATCCTAGGGCTCCATTGTGTCATCACAGAGATCAATTTTCTCATCATTTTGCTCCATTGTGACATCACAGAACTCCAATGTATTATCACAATGCTCCACTGTGTCATCAAAGCGCTAAAATGTGTCACATATTCCTCCATTGTGTCATCACAGAGCTCCATGGTGTCATCACAATGCTCCATTGTGTTATCACAGTGCTTATTGTGTCATCATGGTGCTCCATTGTCATCACAGTGCTCCACTCTGTCACCACAGTGCTCCATTGTCATCACAGTGTTCCACTGTGTTCTCACAGTGCTCCATTGTGTCATCACAGTGCTCCATAGTGTCATCACAGAGCTCCATTGTGTCATCACAGTGCTCCATTATATCATCACAATGCTCCATTGTGTCATCACAGTGCTCCGTTGTGACATCACAGTGATCAACTGTCTCATCACAGTGCTTCATTGTGTCATCACAGAGATCAATTGTCCATTAATTTGCTCCATTGTGACATCACAGTCTATTGTGTCATCGCAGTGCACCATTGTGTCATCACAGTGATCCATTGTGGTATCACAGTGCTCCATTTTATAATCACAGTGCTCCATTGTGTCATCACAGAGCTCCATTGTGTCATCACTGTGCTCCATTGTGTCATCACAGTGTTCCACTGTGTCATCACAATGATCAATTATGTCATCACAGTGATCAATTGTCTCAACACAGTGCTCCACTGTGTCATCACAGTGCTTCATTATGTCATCACAATCCTCCATTGTGTCATCACAATGTCTCATTTTGTCATCACAGTGCACCATTTTGACATCACAGTGCTCCATTGTATCATCACTCTGCTCTATTGTGTCATCACAGTGCTCCACTGTGTCATCACTCTGCTCCATTGTGTCATCACTCTGCTCCATTGTGTCATCACAGTGCACCATTGTATCATCACAGAGCTCTATTGTGTCATCATAATGCTCCCCTCTGACATCACAGTGCTCGATTTTGTCATAACTCTGATCCACAGTGATCAAGTGTCTCATCAATGTGCTCCATTGTGTCATCACAGTGCTTCAATATGTCATGACAATGCTTAGTTTTATCATCACAATGCCTTATTGTGTCATCACAGTACTCCATTGTGATATCACTGTGCTCCATTGTGACATCACAGAGCTCCATTGTATTATCTCAAAGCTCCACTGTGTCATCATAGGGCTAAATTGTGACATCATAATGCTCCAGCGTGTCATCACAGAGCTCCATTGTGTCAACACAGTGCTTCATTGTGTCATCACAGTGCTCCACTGTGTCATCACAATGCTCCATTGTGACATAAAAATGCTCCATTGTGACATCACTGTGCTCCATTGTGACATCACAGAGCTCCATTGTATTATCACAAAGCTCCACTGTGTCATGATAGGGCTAAATTGGGACATCATAATGCTCCATCGTGTCATCACAGAGCTCCATTGTGTCAACACAGTGCTCCATTGTGTCATCATAGTGCTCCATTGTGTCATTACAGTGCTCCATGTTGTCATCATAGTGCTCCAATGTATCATCACAGTGCTCCATTGTGATATAACTGAGCTCCATTGTATTATCACAATGCTCCACTGTGTCATTATAGTGCTAAACTGTGTCATCATAGTGCTCCATTGTGTCATCACAGTGATCAATTGTGTCATCACAGTGCTTCGTTGTGTAATCACAGTGCTCCATTGTGTCATCAAAGTGCTCCATTGTGACATCACAGAGCTCCATTGTATTATCTCAATACTCTACTGTGTCATCATAGCGCTAAAGTGTCATAATAATGCTCAATTGTGTCATCACAGAGCTCCATTGTGACAATACAGTGCTCCATTGTGTCATCACAGTGATCCATTGTGTCATCACAGAGCTCCATTTTGTCATCACAATGCTCCACTGTTACTACAGAGTTCTCCATTGTGTCATCACACTGATCCATTGTTTCATCACAGTGCTCCATTGTGTCATTACAGTGCTACATTGTGTCCTCACATAGCTCCATTGTGTCATCATAGTGCTCCATTGTGACATCACAGAACTCCAATGTATTATCACAATGCTCCACTGTTTCATCAAAGTGCTAAAATGTGTCAGAATAATCCTCCATTGTGTCATCACAGAGCTGCATGGTGTCATCACAATGGTCCATTGTGTCATCACAGTGCTTATTGTGTCATCATAGTGCTCCATTGTGATATCACAGTGCTCCACTCTGTCACCACAGTGCTCCAATGTCATCACAGTGCTCCATTGTGTCAGCACAATGCTAAATTGTGTCATCACAGTGCTCCATTGTGATATCACAGTGCTCCACTGTAATATCACAGTGCTCCACTGTGTTATCACATTGCTCGATTATGTCATCACAGTGCTCCATTGTGTCATCAAAATGCTCCATTGTGTCATTACATTGCTCCACTCTGTCATCACAGTGCTCCATAGTGTCATCACAGAGCTCGATTGTGTCATCATAGTGCTCCATTATGTCATCACAGTGCTCCATTGTGTCATCACAGTGCTCCGTTGTGACATCGCAGTGATCAATTGTCTTATCACAGTGCTTCATTGTGTCATCACAGAGATCAATTGTCTCATCATATTGCTCCATTGTGTCATCACAGTGCTTCATTATGTCATCTCAATGTTCAGTTTTATCATCACAATGCCTTATTATGTCATCACAGTGCTCCATTGTGATATCACAGTGCTCCATTGTGTCATCACAGAGCTCCATTGTGTCATCACTGTGCTCCATTGTGTCATCACAGTGTTCCACTGTGTCAT
The DNA here is from genome assembly GCA_902806775.1 of Microtus agrestis. Lineage (NCBI taxonomy): Eukaryota > Metazoa > Chordata > Mammalia > Rodentia > Cricetidae > Microtus > Microtus agrestis. The sequence continues at coordinate 14,372 of CADCXT010004171.1, read as the reverse complement.
CACAATGATCAATTATTTCATCGCAGTGATCAATTGTCTCATCACTGTGCTCCATTGTGTCATCACAGTGCTCCACTGTGTCATCACACTGCTCCATTGTTTCAACACAGGATCCATTTTCTCATCACAGAGCTCCATTTTCATCATAATGTTCTCCTGTGACATCACAGTGCTCGATTTTGTCATAACTCTGATCCACTATCTCATCCCATTTCTCCATTGTGTGATGACAGTGTTCCAGTGTTACATTATAGTGCTCCATTGTGTCATCACAGTGCACCATTGTGTCATCACAGTGCTCAATTGTGACATCACAGAGCTCCATTGTATTATCACGAAGCTCCACTGTGTCATCATAGGGCTAAATTGTGTCATCATAATGCTCCATTTTGTCATCACAGAGCTCCATTGTGTCATCACAGTGCTCCATTGTGTCATCACAGTGCTCCATTGTGTCATCCTAGGGCTCCATTGTGTCATCACAGAGATCAATTTTCTCATCATTTTGCTCCATTGTGACATCACAGTGTTCCATTGTGTCATTGCAGTGCACCATTGTGTCATCACAGTGATCCATTGTGTTATCACAGTTCTCCATTGTCCCATCACAGTGCTCCACTATGTCATCACGGTGCTCCATTGTGACATCACAGTGCTCCATTGTGATATAACAGTGCTCCCTTGTATCCTAACATAGCTCTACTGTGTCATCACAGTGCTCCATTTTGTTATCGCAGTTTTAAACTGTGTTTTCACAATTATCTATTGTGTCATCACCATGCTCAGTTTTATCATCACAATGCCTTATTGTGTCATCACAGTGCTCCATTGTGATATCAGAGTGCTCCATTGTGTCATCACAGTGCTCCATTGTGTCATCACAATGCTACATTGTGTCATCACAGTTCTCAATTATGTCATCACAGTGCTCCATTGTGTCATCAAAATGCTCCACTGTGTCATTACATTTCTCCATTGTGTCATCACAGTGCTCCATAGTGTCATCACAGAGCTCGATTTTGTCATCACAGTGCTCCATTATGTCATCACAATGCTCCATTGTGTCATCACAGTGCTCCGTTGTGACATCACAGTGATCAATTGTTTCATCACAGTGCTTCATTGTTTCATCACAGAGATGAATTGTCTCATCATATTGCTCCATTGTGCCATCACAGTGTTCCATTGTGTCATCGCAGTGCACTATTGTGTTATCACAGTGATCCATTGTGTTATCACAGTGCTCCATTTTATAATCACAGTGCTCCATTGTGTCATCACAGAGCTCCATTGTGTCATCGCTGTGCTCCATTGTGTCATCAGAGTGTTCCACTGTGTCATCACAATGATCAATTATGTCATCAAAGTGATCCATTGTCTCTTCACAGTGCTCTACTGTGTCATCACAGTGCTTCTTTATGTCATCACAATCCTCCATTTTGTCATCACAATATCTCATTGTGTCATCACAGTGCACCATTGTGACATCACAGTTCTCCATTGTCATCACAGTGATCCATTGTCCCATCACAGTGCTCCACTGTGTCATCACAGTGCTCCACTGTGACATAACAGTGCTCCATTGTGATATCACAGTGCTCCTTTGTATCCTAACATAGCTATATTGTGTCATCACTGTGCTCCATTGTATCATCCCAGCGCTCGTTTGTGTCATACAGTGATCCACTGTCTCATCACAGTACTCCATTGTGTCATCATAATGCTCCATTGTGTCATCACAGTGATCCATTGTGACATCATAATGCTCCATTGTGTCATCATAGTGAATCATTGAGTCATCACAGAGCTCCATTTTGTAATCACAGTGCTCCACTGTGACATCAGAGTGCTCAATTTTGTCATCACACTGATCCATTGTTGCATCACAGTGCTCCATTTTGTCATCACAGTGTTCCATTGTGACATCACAGTGCTCCATTGTTTCAATAAAGTGCTACATTGTGTCATCACAGAGCTCCATTGTGTCATCAGAGTGCTCCATTGTGACATCACAGAACTCCAATGTATTATCACGAAGCTCAACTGTGTCATCATAGGGCTAAATTGTGTCATCATAATGCTGCACTGTGTCATCACAGAGCTCCACTGTGTCATCAAAGTGCTAAAATATGTCACCATAATCCTCCATTGTGTCATCACAGAGCTCCATTGTGTCTTCACAATGCTCCATTGTGTCATCACAGTGCTGATTGTGTCATCATAGTGCTCCATTGTGATATCACAGTGCTCCACTCTGTCACCACAGTGCTCCATTATGTCATCACAGAGCTCCACTGTGTCATCACAGTGCTCCATTGTGTCATCCCTGTGCTCTATTGTGACATCACAGAGCTCCATTGTATTATCACGAAGCTCCACTGTGTCATCATAGGGCTAAATTGTGTCATCATAATGCTGCACTGTGTCATCACAGAGCTTCATTTTGTCATTATAGTGCTCCATTGTGTCATCACAGTGCTCCATTCTGTCAGCACAGTGCTCCATTGTGTCATCACAGAGCTCCATTGTGTCATCACAGTGCTCCAATGTGTCATCACAGTGCTCCATTGTGACATAACAATGCTCCATTTTGACATCACAGTGCTTGACTGTGTCATCACAGTGATCAATTGTCTAATCACAGTGCTCCATTGCTTCATCACAGAGCTCCATTGTGATATCACAGTGCTCCATTGGGTGATGACAGTGGTCCAAAGTGTCATCACAGTGCTCCATTGTGACATAACTGTGCTCCATTGTAATATCACAGAGTTTGACTGTGTCCTCACAGAGATCAACTGTCTCATCACAGTGCTCCATTGTGTCATCACAGAGCTCCATTGTTATATCAAACTGCTCCATTGTGTCATGACAGTGCTCCAAAGTGTCATCATAGTGCTCCGTTGTGATATAACTGAGCTCCATTGTATTATCACAATGCTCCACTGTGTCATTATAGTGCTAAACTGTGTCATCATAATGCTCCATTGTGTCATCACATTGGTGCATTGTGTCATCATAGTGATCCATTGTGACATCATAGTGCTCCATTGTGTCATCACAGTTAATCATTGTGTCATCGCCGAGCTCCATTTTGTAATCACAGTGCTCCACTGTGACATCAGAGTGCTCAATTTTTTCATCACACTGATCCATTGTTTCATCACAGTGCTCCATTGTGTCATCACAGTGTTCCATTGTGACATCACAGTGCTCCATTGTGTCATTAAAGTGCTACATTGTGTCATCACAGAGCTCCATTGTGTCATCACAGTGCTCCATTGTGACATCACAGAACTCCAATGTATTATCACATTGCTCCACTGTGTCATCAAAGTGCTAAAATGTGTCACCATAATCCTCCATTGTGTCATCACAGAGCTCCATGGTGTCATCACAATGCTAAATTGTGTCATCACAGTGCTTATTGTGTCATCATAGTGCTCCATTTTGATATCACAGTGCTCCAATCTGTCACCATAGTGCTCCTTTGTCATCACAGTGCTCCATTGTGTCATCAAAATCAAAATTGTGTCATCCCAGTGCTTGATTATGTCATCACAATGCTCAATTGTGTCATAACAATGCCTCATTTTGTCATCAGAGTGCTCCATTGTGTCATCACAGTGCTCCATAGTGTCATCACAGAGCTCGATTGTGTCATCACAGTGCTCCATTATGTCATCACAATGCTCCATTGTGTCATCACAATGCTCCATTGTGTCATCACAGTGCTCCGTTGCGACATCACAGTGATCAATTGTCTCATCAAAGTGCTTCATTGTGTCATCACAGAGATCAATTGTCTCAACATTTTGCTCCATTGTGACATCACAGTGTTCCATTGTGTCATCGCAGTGCAACATTGTGTCATCACAGTGATCCATTGTGTTATCACAGTGCTCCATTTTATAATCACAGTGCTCCATTGTGTCATCACAGAGCTCCATTGTGTCATCACTGTGCTCCATTGTGTCATCAGAGTGTTCCACTGTGTCATCACAATGATCAATTATTTCATCACAGTGATCAATTGTCTCAACACAGTGCTCCACTGTGTCATCACAGTGCTTGATTATGTCATCACAATCCTCCATTTTGTCATCACAATCCTCCATTTTGTCATCACAATGTCTCATTGTGTCATCACAGTGCACAATTGTGACATCACAGTGCTCCATTGTCCAATCACAGTGATCCATTGTCCCATCACAGTGCTCCACTGTGTCATCATAGTGCTCCATTGTGATATCTCAGTGCTCCCTCGTATCCTAATATAGCTACATTGTGTCATCACTGTGCTCCATTGTATCAACCCAGCGCTCGATTGTGTCATACAGTGATCCACTGTCTCATCACAGTACTCCATTGTGTCATCACAATGCTCCATTGTGTCATCACAGTGATCAATTGTCTCATCACAGTGCTTCATTGTGTCATCATAGTGCTCCATGGTGACTTCACAGTGATCCATTGTGTCATCACTGTGATTCATTGTGTCATAACAGAACTAGTTTGTGACATCACAGTGCTCCATTGTGTCATCCTAGTGCTCCATTGTGTCATCACTGAGATCAATTGTCTCATCATATTGCTCCATTGTGACATCACAGTGTTCCATTGTGTCATCGCTGTGCACCATTTTGTCATCACAGTGATCCATTGTCTTATCACAATGCTCCGTTTTATAATCACAGTGCTCCATTGTGTCATCACAGAGCTCCATTGTGTCATCACTGTGCTCCATTTTGTCATCACAGTGTTTCACTGGGTCATCTAAATGATCAACTATGTCATCACAGTGATCAATTGTCTCAGTAAGTGCTCCACTGTGTCATCACAGTGCTTCATTATGTCATCACAATCCTCCATTTAGTCATCACAATGTCTCATTGTGCCATCACAGTGCACCATTGTGATATCACAGTGCTCCATTGTGTCATCACAGTGCTCCATTGTCCCTTCACAATGGTCCACTGCGTCATCACGGTGCTCCATTGTGACATCACAGTGCTCCATTGTGATATCACAGTCCTCCCTTGTATCCTAACATAGCTCCATTGTGTCGTCACTGTGCTCCATAGTATCATCCCAGCGCTCGATTGTGTCATACAGTGATCCACTGTCTCATCACAGTACTCCATTGTTTCATCACAATGCTCCATTGTGTCATCACAGTGATCAATTGTCTCATCACAATGCTTCATTGTGGCATCATAGTGCTCCATTGTGATATCACAGTCTATTGTGTCATCGCAGTGCACCATTGCGTCATCAAAGTGATCCATTGTGTTATCACAGTGCTCCATTGTGTGATCACAGATCTCCATTGTGTCATCACTGTGCTCCATTGTGTCATAGTGTTCCACTGTGTCATCACTATGATCAATTATGTCATCACAGTGATCAATTGTCTCATCACAGTGCTCCACTGCGTCATCGCAGTGCTTCATTATGTCATCACAATCCTCCATTTTGTCATCACAATGTCTCATTGTGTCATCACAGTGCAGCATTGTGACATCACAGTGCTGCATTGTCATCAGAGTGATCCATTGTCCCATCACAGTGCTCCACTGTGTCATCACAGTGCTCCATTTTGACATCACAGTGCTCCATTGTAATATCACAGTGCTGCCTTGTATCCTAACATAGCTACATTGTGTCATCACTGTGCTCCATTGTATCATCCCAGCGCTCGATTGTGTCATACAGTGATCCACTGTCTCATCACAGTACTCCATTGTGTCATCACAATGCTCCATTGTGTCATCACAGTGATCATTTTTCTCATCACAGTGCTTCATTATGTCATCATAGTGCTCCATGGTGACTTCACAGTGAGCCATTGTGTCATCACTGTGATTCATTGTGTCATAATAGAACTCGTTTGTGACATCACATTGCTCCATTGTGTCATCCTAGTGCTCCATTGTGTCATTACAGAGATCAATTGTCTCATCATATTGCTCCATTGTGACATCACAGTGTTCCATTGTGTCATCGCAGTGCACCATTGTGTCATTAAAGTGCTACATTGTGTCATCACAGAGCTCCATTGTGTCATCACAGTGCTCCATTGTGACATCACAGAACTCCAATGTATTATCACATTGCTCCACTGTGTCATCAAAGTGCTAAAATGTGTCACCATAATCCTCCATTGTGTCATCACAGAGCTCCATGGTGTCATCACAATGCTAAATTGTGTCATCACAGTGCTTATTGTGTCATCATATTGCTCCATTGCGATATCACAGTGCTCCACTCTGTCACCATAGTGCTCCTTTGTCATCACAGTGCTACATTGTGTCATCACAATGCAAAATTGTGTCATCCCAGTGCTTGATTATGTCATCACAATGCTCCATTGTGTCTTCACAATGCCTCATTTTGTCATCAGAGTGCTCCATTGTGTCATCACTGTGCTCCATAGCATCATCACAGAGCTCGATTGTGTCATGGCAGTGCTCCATAATATCATCAGAATGCTCCATTGTGTCATCACAGTGCTCCATTGTGACATCACAGTGATCAATTGTCTCATCACAGTGCTTCATTGTGTCATCACAGAGATCAATTTTCTCATCATATTGCTCCATTGTGACATCACAGTGTTCCATTGTGTCTTCGCAGTGCACCATTGTGTCATCAGAGTGATCCATTGTGTTATCACAGTGCTCCATTTTATAATCTCAGTGCTCCATTGTGTCATCACAGAGCTCCATTGTGTCATCACTGTGCTCCATTGTGTCATCAGAGTGTTCCACTGTGTCATCACAATGATCAATTATGTCATCACAGTGATCCATTGTCTCATCACAGTGCTCCACTGTGTCATCACAGTGCTTCATTATGTCATCACAATCCTCCATTTTGTCATCACAATATCTCATAGTGTCATCACAGTGCACCATTGTGACATCACAGTTCTCCATTGTCATCACAGTGATCCATTGTCCCATCACAGTGTTCCACTGTGTCATCACAGTGCTCCATTGTGACATCACAGTGCTCCCTTGTATCCTATCATAGCTATATTGTGTCATCACTGTGCTCCATTGTATCACCCCAGCGCTCAATTGTGTCATACAGTGATCCACTGTCTCATCACAGTACTCCATTGTGTCATCACAATTCTCCATTGTGTCATCACAGTGATCAATTGTCTCATCACAGTGCTTCATTGTGTCATCATAGTGCTCCACGGTGACTTAACAGCGAGCCATTGTGTCATCACTGTGATTCATTGTGTCATAACAGAACTCGTTTGTGACATCACAGTGCTCCTTTGTGTCATCCTAGTGCTCCATTGTGACATCACAGTGCTCCATTGTCATCACAGTGATCCATTGTCCCATCACAGTGCTCCACTGTGTCATCGCAGTGCTCCATTGTGACATCACAATGCTCCATTGTAATATCACAGTGCTCCCTTGTATCCTAACATAGCTACATTGAGTCATCACTGTGCTCCATTGTATCATCCCAGCGCTCGATTGTGTCATACAGTGATCCACTGTCTCATCACAGTACTCCATTGTGTCATCCCAATGCTCCATTGTGTCATCACAGTGATCAATTGTCTCATCACAGTGCTTCATTGTGTCATCACAGTGCTCCAGGGTGACTTCACAGTGATCCATTGTGTCATCACTGTGATTCATTGTGTCATAACAGAACTCGTTTGTGACATCACAGTGCTCCATTGTGTCATCCTAGTGCTCCATTGTGTCATCAGACGGATCAATTGTCTCATCATATTGCTCCATTGTGACATCACAGTGTTCCATTGTGTCATCGCAGTGCACCATTGTGTCATCACAGTGATCCATTGTGTTATCACAGTTCTCCATTTTATAATCACAGTGCTCCATCGTGTCATCACAGAGCTCCATTTTGTCATCACTGTGCTCCATTGTGTCATCACAGTGCTACATTTTGTCATCAAAATGCTCAGTTTTATCATCACAATGCCTTATTGTGTCATCACAGTGCTCCATTGTGATATCACAGTGCTCCATTTTGTCATCACAGAGCTCTATTGTGTCATCAATGTGCTCCATTGTGTCATCACAGTGTTCCACTGTGTCATTACAATGATCAATTATGTCATCATAGTGATCAATTGTCTCATCACCGTGCTCCATTTTGTCATCACAGTGCTCCACTGTGTAATCACACTGATCCAATTTTTCATCACAGGATCCATTGTCTCATCACAGTGCTCCATTGTGTCATCACATTGCTCCATTGTGTCATCATAATGCTCCCCTGTAACATCACAGTGCTCGATTGTGTCATAACTCTGATCCACTGTCTCATCACATTTCTCCATTGTGTGATGACAGTGGTCCAGTGTTACATTACAGTGCTCCATTGTGTCATCACAGTGCACCATTGTGTCATCACAGTTCTCTATTGTGACATCTCAGGGCTGCCTTTTATCATCACAACGCTCCACTGTGTCATCATAGTGCTAAATTGTGTTATCATAATGCTGAATTGTGTCATTACAAAACTCCATTTTGTCATCACTGTGGTCGATTGTGACATCACAGTGCTCCACTGTGTCATCACATTGCTCCTTTGTGACATCACAGTGCTCCACTGTGATATCAGAGTGCTCCACTGTGTCATCGCAGTGATCCATTGTCTCATCACAGTGCTCCATTGTGTCCTCACAGTGCTCCATTGTTTCATCACAGTGCTCCATTGTGTCATCACATTGTTGCATTGTGACATCACAGTGCTCCATTTTGTCATTACAGTGCTACATTGTGTCATCACAGCGCTCCATTGTGTCATCACAGTGCTCCATTGTGACATCACAGAACTCCAATGTATTATCACAATGCTCCACTGTGTCATCAAAGTGCTAAAATGTGTCACCATTATCCTCCATTGTGTCAACACAGAGCTCCATTGTGTCTTCACAATGCTCCATTGTGTCATCGCAGTGCTGATTTTGTCATCATAGTGCTCCATAGTGATATCACAGTGCTCTACTCTGTCACCATAGTGCTCCATTATGTCATCACAGTGCTCCATTGTGTCATCACAGAGATCAATTGTCTCATCATTTTGCTCCATTGTGACATCACAGTGTTCCATTGTGTCATCGCAGTCCACCATTGTGTCATCACAGTGATCCATTGTGTTATCACAGTGCTCCATTTTATAATCACAGTGCTCCATTGTGTCATCACAGTGTTCCGCTGTGTCATCACAATGATGAATTATGTCATCACAGTGATCAATTGTCTCATCACAGTGCTCCACTGTGTCATCACAGTGCTTTATTATGTCATAACAATGTCTCATTGTGTCATCACAGTGCACCATTGTGACATCACAGTGCTCCATTGTGTCATTACAGTGATCCATTGTCCCATCATAGTGCTCCACTGTGTCATCACAGTGCTCCATTGTGACATCAATGTGCTCCATTGTGATATCATAGTGCTCCCTTGTATCCTAACATAGCTACATTTTGTCATCACTCTGCTCCATTGTCCAATCACAGTCCTCCACTTTGTCATCACAGTGCTCCACTGTGACTTCACAGTGCTCCATTGGGACATCACAGTGCTCCATTGTGATATCACAGTGCTCCCTTGTATTTTAACATAGCTACATTGTGTCATCACTGTGCTCCATTGTAGCATCCCAGCGCTCGATTATGTCATACAGTGATCCACTGTCTCATCACAGTACTCCATTGTGTCATCACAGTGATCAATTGTCTCATCACAGTGCTTCATTGTGTCATCAGAGTGCTCTATTGTGACCTCACAGTGATCCATTGTGTCATCACTGTGATTCATTGTGTCATAACAGAACGCGTTTGTGACATCACAGTGCTCCATTGTGGCATCCTAGTGCTCCATTGTGACATCACAGTGCTCCATTGTGTCATCACAGAGCTCCATTGTGTCATCACAGTGCTCCATTTTGTCATCACACTGTTCCACTGTGTCATCACAATGATCGATTGTGTCATCACAGTGGTGAAGTGTCTCCTCAAAGTGCTCCATTGTGTCATCACAGTGCTTCATTATGTCATCACAATGCTCAGTTTTATCATCACAATGCCTTATTATGTCATCACAGTGCTCCACTGTGATATCACAGTGCTCCATTGTGTCATCACTGTGCTCCATTGTGACATCACAGAACTCAATTGTATTATCACAAAGCTCCACTGTGTCATCATAGGGCTAAATGGTGACATCATAATGCTCCATCGTATCATCACAGAGCTCCATTGTGTCAACACAATGCTCCATTGTGTCAACACAGTGCTTCATTATGTCTTCACAATGCTCCATTTTGTCACCACAATGCATCATTTTTCATCACAGTGCTCCATTTTGTCATCACAGACTCCATTGTGTCATAACAGTGCTCCATTGTGTCATCACAGAGGTACATTGTGTCATCACAGTGCTCCACTGTGTCATAACAGTGCTCCATTGTGACATAACAATGCTCCAATGTGACATCACAGTGCTTGACTGTGTCATCACGGTGATCAATTGTCTCATTACAGTGCTCCATTGTGTCATCACAGGGCTCCACTCTGTCATCACCATGCTCCATTGTGTCATCACTGTGCTCCATTGTGACATCACAGGGCTCCATTCTGTCATCACAGTGATCAATTGTGTCATCACAGTGCTTCGTTGTGAAATCACAGTGCTCCATTGTCACATCACAGTGCTCCATTGTGTCATCAAAGTGCTCCATTGTGACATCACAGAGGTCCATTGTATTATCACAATGCTCTACTGTGTCATCATAGTGCTAAAGTGTCATCAAAATGCTCCAGTGTTTCATCACAGTGCTCCAGTGTGTCATCGCAGTGATGTATTGTGTCTTCACAGAGCTCCATTTTGTCATCACAATGCTCCACTGTGACATCAGAGTGCTCCATTGTGTCATCACACTGATCCATTGTTTCATTACAGTGCTCCATTGTGTCATTAGAGTGTTCAATTGTGACATCACAGTGCTCCATTGTGTCATTACAGTGCTATATTGTGTCATCACATAGCTACATTGTGTCATCACAGTGCTCCATTGTGACATCACAGAACTCCAATTTATTGTCACAATGCTCCACTGTGTAATCAAAGTGCTAAACTGTGTCACCATAATCCTCCATTGTGTCATCACAAAGCTCCATTGTGTCATCACAATGCTCCATTGTGTCATCACAATGCTCCATTGTGTCATAACAGTGCTGATTGTGTCATCATAGTGCTCCATTGTGATATCACAGTGCTCCACTCTGTCACCACCGTGCTCCTTTGTCGTAACAGTGCTTTATTGTGTCATCACAATGCTAAATTGTGTCATCACAGTGCTTCATTGTGACATCACAGTGCTCCACTGTGATATCACAGTGCTCTACTGTGTCATCACAGTGCTCGATTATGTCATCACAGTGCTCCATTGAGTCATCAAAATGCTCCATTGTATCATTACATTGCTCCATTTTGTCATCACAGTGCTCCATAGTGTCATCACAGAGCTCGATTGTGTCATCATAGTGCTCCATTATGTCATCACTATGCTCCATTGTGTCATCACAGTGCTCCGTTGTGACATCACAGTGATCAATTGTCTCATCACAGTGCTTCATTGTGTCATCACAGAGATCAATTTGTCTCATCATATTGCTCCATTGTCTCATCACAGTGTTCCACTGTGTCATCACAATGATCAATTATGTCATCACAGTGATCAATTGTCTCATCAAAGTGCTCCACTGTGTCATCACACTGCTCCATTGTTTCATTACAGGATCCATTGTCTCATGACAGTGCTCCATTGTGTCATCACAGAGCTCCATTGTGTCATCATATTGCTCCCCTGTGACATCACAGTGCTCGATTTTGTCATAACTCTGATCCACTGTCTCATCACATTTCTCCATGGTGTGATGACAGTGTTCCACTGTTACATTACAGTGCTCCATTGTGTCATCACAGTGCACCATTGTGTCATCACAGTGGACCAGTGTGTCATCACAGTGCTCCATTGTGACATCTCACGCCTGCCTTGTATTATCACAATGCTCCACTGTGTCATCATAGTGCTAAATTGTGTTATCATAATGCTCCATTGTGTCATTACATAACTCCATTGTGTCATCACTGTGCTCCATTGTGACATCACAGTGCTCCATTGTGTCATCATAGTGCTCCTTTGTGACATCACAGTGCGCCTCTGTGATATCAGAGTGCTCCACTGTGTCATCGCAGTGATCCATTGTCTCATCACAGTGCTCCATTGTGTCATCATAATGCCTCATTTTGTCTCCACAGTGCTCCATTGTGTCATCACAGTGTTCCGTTGTGACATCACAGTGCTCCATTGTGTCATCACAGTGCTACATTGTGTCATCATAGAACTCCAATGTATATCACAATGCTCCACTGTGTCATCAAAGTGCTAAAATGTGTCACCATAATCCTCCATTGTGTCTTCACAATGCTCCATTGTGTCATCACAGTGCTGATTGTGTCATCATAGTGCTCCATTGTTATATCACAGTGCTCCACTCTGTCACCACAGTGCTCCATTATGTCATCACAATGCTCCATTGTGTCATCACAGTGCTGATTGTGTCATCATAGTGCTCCATTGTTATATCATAGTGCTCCACTCTGTCACCACAGTGCTCCATTATGTCATCACAGTGCTCCATTGTGTCATCACAGCGCTCCACTGTGATATCTCAGTGCTCCACTGTGTCATCACAGTGCTCCATTGTGTCATCATAGTGCCCCATTGTGACTTCACAGTGATCCATTGTGTCATCACTGTGATTCATTGTGTCATAACAGAACTCGTTTGCGACATCACAGTGCTCCACTGTTTCATTCTAGTGCTCCATTGTGTCATAACAGAGATCAATTGTCTCATCATTTTGCTCCATTTTGACATCACAGTGTTCCATTTTGTCATCGCAGTGCACCATTGTGTCATCACAATGATCCATTGTGTTATCACAGTGCTCCATTGTGTCATCACAGAGCTCCATTGTGTCATAACTGTGCTCCATTGTGTCATCACTGTGTTCCATTGTGTCATAACAATGATCAATTATGTCATCACAGTGATCAATTGTCTCATCACAGTGCTCCACTGTGTCATCACAGTGCTTCATTATGTCATCGCAATGCTCAGTTTTATCATCACAATGCCTTATTGTGTCATCATAGTGCTACATTGTGATATCACAGTGCTCCATTGTGTCATCACAGAGCTCCATTTTGTCATCACTGTGCTCCATTGTGTCATCACATTGTTGCACTGTGTCATAACAATGATCAATTATGTCATCACAGTGATCAATTGTCTCATCATAGTGCTCCATTGTGTCATCAAAATGTTCAATTGTGTCAACACAGTGCTCCATTGTGTCATCACAGTGCTCCATTGTGTCATCACAGTGCTCTATTGTGTCATCACAGAGCTCCACTGTGTCATCATAGTGCTCCACTGTGTCATCAGAGTGCTCCATTTTCACATAACAATGCTCCATTGTGACATCACAGTGCTTGACTGTGTCATCACGGTGATCAATTGTCTCATCACAGTGCTCCATTGTGTCATAAAAATGCTCCACTGTGTCATTACATTTCTCCATTGTGTCATCACAGTTCTCCATAGTGTCATCACAGAGCTCGATTGTGTCATTACAGTGCTCCATTATGTCGTCACAATGCTCCATTTTGTCATCACAGTGCTCCGTTGTTACATCACAGTGATCAATTGTCTCATCACAGTGCTTCATTGTGTCATCACAGAGATCAATTGTCTCATCATATTGCTCCATTTTGACATCACAGTGTTCCATTGTGTCATCGCAGTGCACCATTGTGTCATCACAGTGATCCATTGTGTTATCACAGTGCTCCATTTTATAATCTCAGTACTCCACTGTGTCATCACAGTGCTTAATTATGTCATCACAATCCTCCATTTTGTCATCACATTATCTCATTGTGTCATCACAGTGCACCACTGTGACATAACAGTGCTCCATTGTGTCATCACAGTGCTCCATTGTGTTATCACAGTGCTCCATTGTGTCATCATAGAGCTCCATTGTGTCATTACAGTGCTCCACTGTGTCATCATTGTGCTCCATTGTGACATAACAGTGCTCCATTGTAACATCACAGTGTTTGACTGTGTCATCACAATGATCAATTGTCCCATCACAGTGCTCCATTGTGTCATGACAGTGCTCCAAAGTCTCATCACAGTGCTCCATTTTGATATAACTGAGCTCCATTGTCTTATCACAATGCTCCTCTGTGTCATTATAGTGCTAAACTGTGTCAACATAATGCTCC